>LPNX010706945.1:255784-301863 GCA_001517045.1 Pseudotsuga menziesii | reverse complement strand
TTGACTTTGTAATATGGAGAAGGGAATTCTTAGATTTTGTTCATAATCTTGGTTTGATGCTTTCATGATTTATGATTGATTCTTGTGATGTAAATTAAGATTACTTTATTGTTAATGTGAGCTCACATGTGTTGTCTTGTTGCTCTTGATATGTTGTCTTTCTTTTATGCAATTTACTTTCAGCCCTGTTTTTCATCTTCCAACATTAGATTAGCAATTGCTTGTTTCAGTTTAAGGGGGGTTAGATTAGATTAGTATTAGTTTCACGGGGGGTTAGATTAGCTTAATTTCACTTTAGTCTTGCATATACTTTGCAGGTGCTTCATAAGCCTACGAACCTCGGATTGACAAATTAAATGGATGGGAAAATACTACAATGGAATTAAAACGACATTAATTCGGCCCAACATTTTGGTGTCGTTGCCGGGGAAGCACGATGGATTGAGGTGTAGATTTCAATTACTGCAAGTGTGGTAGTGTAGATTTCAATTCATGCAAGTGTGGTAGTGTAGATTCCGATTCCTGCAAGTGTGGTAGCGTAGATTTCGATTCCTACAAGTGTGGTAGCGTAAATTTCAATTCCTGCAAGTGTGGTAGCGTAGATTTCAATACATGCAAGTGTGGTAGTGTAAATTTCAATTTTTGCAAGAGTGTTTAATTTCTGCAACTATGAAGAGTTATTTATTTATTTTTAGTGTGTTTTTTTTTACATAAATGGTTTGTTTTTATTTAAGATTTTCAAATTTCAGTTTTGGGTGCTGTAAGAATCCCTTTTTTAACATGGTTTAACAATCAGCATAAGTCTAGAACTACTCACTCATGCTTTGGAAAAAGCTGGATTTTCCTCTTCCCAGGAAGAGGAGGTCTTGGCAGCAATAAGAGATTTAACTACTCCTCCAGAATCAAACGAGGAATCATCATCCGAAAACTCCTGCGCATGTGAAGGTGAACATGTATTTGAATAGGAGATCGATGAAGACGAACAGGAGATCGAGGAGGACCATGAGGAGTTGCAGCATGATCTAAGGAGTGAAAACTATGCCTACGAATGCCCTATCGAACGATGGTTTCAAGCGAGAATGAGGTTGGAACAATTTAGTTTTTCCTTTTATTTAGTTAGATCACAACCACAACAATTAAATTCATTCATCTTTGTATATTGCCATTTTTCATTCATGTAATTGAAAGATAATATATTCTTATTACTGTTGCGTGTATGGTTACACTGGCTATTTGATTACACGTAACTGTTTTATAATTCCCAATTAGCATAGAGTAGGTAGGATTTTATTTCTAGTCTTTGCTTTCACCTAGAATAAGTATGCTCTCCTCTGTGCTTCGTGCGATCGTGAGGATCAGAAAGTAGGATGTTTTCTAAAAAATTTAGGAATGAATAATTAATGTTTTACAACATGCTTAATTGATTTCATCTTTATTTTGCAATTCATTATCTCCATTTGCTAAAACCTTTTTAAATTGTTAAATAAAAATAGTCTGCAATTTCATTTTTAAGCTGAACAAATGCTGAAAAGAAGCTACAACTCCAAGCTAAAACAACGCAAATCTATTGCATTTTTTTGACATTTTGGCTTGTTAAAATTCGCTAAAACATAGTCGGGATAGTCCTATTTTTAGGGACCATAAGAGCTTATTTTTAAAACCTGTTTCCATCCAAAGTATCCCTTTAATTCTAGTTTCCAATCCAATTTGAATTCTTCAATTTGGTTCTAAAACGAAAAAGATATGGTCAAAATACTGAGTGGGGGTGGAGTAGGCAACTCAAGAACATAGTTGGGACAATCACGTTTTGGGAGACCTAATGGATGAATTTTAAAAACTTGTTTCTACTGCATACTCTCCTATCAATCTAGTTTACAACACATTTTTAATCATTCTATTTTGATATCGTACGAAGGAGATATGCCCAAAATATTGACTACCTAGCCTAAATCTGCACTCTAAAAAATCTGCTTTCTCAATTGTTCATTAGAATATTTGACCCATCAATTATTCTTGTATTCAAAACCTATTTCTATTGGATATACCTAGATGAATCTATTTTCATGTCCAATTGGAATCACATCAATCCATCTTTTAACGAAAAAGTTGTACTCAAAATAGTGACCATTGGTCTTGGCTAAAACTCACAAACAACATTAGGATGTAGGTTGTTATTCAGATTATATGACATACCATACCATAGAATTTTTAAAACCTATTTATACTGAAAGTATCCCTATGAATCCAATTTATTTTGGCTTTTGAATCATTCAAATTGGGTGTGAAACAAATAATTTATTACCAAAACACTGTCAGGTAGTCTACGCCGGCCCAACATTTTGGCGCCATTGAAAAAAGTGCAGAATTTGATTTAAGGATATCTTGCAAACCGTGAGCTGGATTTTCCTGAAATTTGGACAGGAAATGCATAACATTATGAAGAAAAACTGTGGCAATTTTCAACTCAGTCTAGTGCACGGTTTTCATGAAAATTACCATCATCACCTACAGTCAATTCGCATTGTTCTCAAAATCCGTGACGTGGGTTTGTCTAATATTTGGTGTGGAGATGAATTATAATGGTAGTTACTTTATTGAAAAATTTAATCCTAACCCAATTTGTATTTTGTGAAATATTGGTTCAGGAAGTTCAGCTGCAACACATTTTTATTCATGTTCATCTACAAAAGTGAAATTGAAATTGGCCTTTCTTTAAGTTGGATTCTCATGATTTTTGGACAAGAAGTGTATAATACCAAGATGAACAAGCTTGAAAATTTTCATCCCAATCCAATGTACGGTTTTTGAGAAAATGGCCATAATCACCTACACACAATTTGCATTTTTCTCGAAATCCGTGATGTGGGTTTGTCTAATTTTTGGTGTGGAGATGCATTAAAATGGTAGTTAATTGCTTGCAAATTTATTTTTTCTTAAATTCACCTTGATAATAATTGAATATGAAAACAACACAAGAAACAGGTAATTTTCTTTGCAGCTTATGTACTTCTTTCTGCATGATATGTTTTCTTTTATGAACTTTTCACAATTTTTATTCTAGGTTGCATGAGGATATGCAACCAGATCAGATGGGGAGGGAGAAATATATTCAATACATATTCACTAATAAGTTTTCATGCAGGATTTTGTACTAAAGTTGTTTTTTTTCAGGCAGCCGCATTTTGCTGCTGAAGTGATTTTTCAAAGAAACACAAAATTTTTGAGAAACATGCTTTGACAGACAGCTTGAAGGAGCTGTTACTCATGATGTTTGCTCATAAACATCATAACGTTGGTTGTTACATAGAAACCATCCATAAAGTTGCATCATTATTGTTTATCCATATTTTTCCTTTACAGCACCTTCGTCATCCATGTCTTGAAGTCCACTTTCCATTGCTTTATCTGTCATGACTTCACACATGCCTATATTTCTGAGTTGCATACATCCCTTTATCTTTTTTCAATTCATTTTTCCATTCCAGTTTGTCTTCTGAATAAAACCAGCTCCCTTTCCATGACTACATAGCCTTGCCATATCCATTGTTTGACTCTGAGATCTTTTCACTGATAGTCCTACCAATCTTTTTATACCAACTCGCGTTAACTGATGTGAGATTCCTTAAGGCCCACCTTTCAACAAGTATTTTCCCATTGACCTCAGCACCTTATCTGGGATATAGAATAGAGTTCATTATTGAGTACCTGGAGGCTTGCATGCCTTAATGGCAAGTTCTCTTGCTGACAATCATGGGAATTCATCAATGTCCCTTGATCGTCAGATCTTGCAAGTGACTCGACATCAGCACATCTATTCGCACTTCGCAAGATGTACTTGGGTACCTTGGCACTCATTGACATCATTGGTGAGTTGCCTCGCATTGGTTAACGACATTCATCAATGGTCGGTAATCCAATGATTTCTCTTCATGCTCGACCTCGGCACATTTATTCGCATTACTAGAATTGTACCACTAGGTTTTGTAGCGGGTGAAGACTATACATTCTTTTTCATGACTCCATCAGCAGTTGCAGAAACATGACTTCAAATATATGAGTATACCACAATTCCACTTTCTGCCTTCCACATTTTCCATTATTTATCAGCAGCAGTTCAGATTCCTCCACTTCACATTACAGCAGTTCCAACAGTTACAACCACAGCAACATTTACAGTTACATATTCTCCATGATTCAGCAGTAGTAGTTCCGATTCCTTTACTGCCCATGATCCAGTAGTTACAGCTGCTGTAGCAGTGACACATTCCATGATCCAGCGGCATCAGCTACATTCCTATTGCATCGTTCATCTACTTTTTGGGTAAGTGGGGGTATGTTGTTTTCTAAACTTTAATCATGCAATTCCTTGCATGCTAGAAATGAATAATTTGGAAAAGTCCCTCACCATGATCCATTTCTTTCATAGCCCATGCTAGGTTGCATGAGGACATGCAACCACATCAATTGGGGAGGGGAAACTGTATTCAATACATACTCACTACTATCATTCCATTCTTTTCACCACCATCACCCATTTTTTATCTCATTTACCATTCACGAGCATTTCTTTTCCAACAAATCATCTATTGCACTTTGCTTCATACACATTGATATACATATTGGCATGATTCATAAAGAAAAGGCTTTCTTATGCACAATGAAACTTTCTATACACATTAATAGCTTATCATTTTCAGTGAGTGTGGTTAAATTATTATGCAGCTAGAAAACAAATGACGAAATGAATGTTGTTAACACAAGAACCAACATTCTTTACATTCATGGTTGTCACACAAGAACCAACCATAAGGAAAATGCCAGCTGTTACTCATGCATTTCACATCATGAAATGAATGTTGTTAACACAAGAACCAACATTCTTTGCATTCATGGTTGTCACACAAGAACCAACCATAAGGAAAATGTCAGCTGTTACTCATGCATTTCACATCATGAAATGAATGTTGTTAACACAAGAACCAACATTCTTTATATTCATGGTTGTCACACAAGAACCAACCATAAGGAAATCCCAGTTGTTACTCATGTATTTCACACTCCAGAAATATTCATTGTTAAAAAGACATCATCAATCAAAGCCAAAGTATAGATGCCAAAAGTTCTTCATGAGAAGAGCCATACACGGTTCCATGAGGACATGCAACAAGTTCAGTTGGGGAGTATGTTGGGATGCAGAAATGTCCATTTTTCATCCACTTTATCTTCCTCTATTCCTCACATTTCATCGTCCCATTAACCTTTTATCATACCATTTCCATACATATATGTGGGTTTCACCTTATTATTTCCACTTTCTTTATTTTTAGTATTATAAGTGAATTTATGATTAAATATTAGAAAATTAACATGTTTTTCACTAATATCTCAAAGTATGGATGAGCTTTGTAATGTGTAGGAATATGTGAAGGATTAATTCAAAGAAAAGAATTCATGTATATCTCCTCCATCATTTCAAGGAGATAGTTATGCAAAGAATATTCTAAGGAGAAGATCATGGAGATTTGGTTGAGAGACATGTGGAGAATTTGTGAAAGATATGTGGAGGATTTGAAGGGATCATATCTTCTAATAATAGGAAAGTAGTTGAGTGGTTGAGTGAATAGTGGATCTCTCATTATGAGATGGTTATTTCCTTCATGTATAAAATAGAGTGCTTTCTCTTCATTTCATAATAATTATTAAATGGGGATATTATCTTAGAATATTTTAGATCTTAGATTATCTTAGAGAATAGTAGATTGTAGAAGTTAGTCTTGACTTTGTAATATGGAGAAGGGAATTCTTAGATTTTGTTCATAATCTTGGTTTGATGCTTTCATGATTTATGATTGATTCTTGTGATGTAAATTAAGATTGTTTTATTGTTAATGTGAGCTCACATGTGTTGTCTTGTTGCTCTTCATATGTTGTCTTTCTTTTATGCAATTTACTTTCAGTCGTGTGTTTCATCTTCCAGCATTAGATTAGCAATTGCTTGTTTCAGTTTAAGGGGGGTTAGATTAGATTAGTCTTAGTTTCACGGGGGGTTAGATTAGCTTAATTTCACTTCAGTCTTGCATATACTTTGCAGGTGCTTTGTAATCCTATGAACCTTGAATTGACAAATTAAATGGCTGGGAAAATACTACAATGGAATTAAAACGACATTAATTCGGCCCAACAATATCCTTCCGATACGAATTGTATGTGTGGTCCTATCTTTAGTACTGGATATTTTGGAAATTATTGTATATCATGATCCACTTCCATGTTATGCAGTAACCCTTTATGATCTTGGAATAATTCTCTATTCACCTGCAAAAAATACTACAACTATTTTTTATTCTCTTTAGTACATCCGTCTATGTATACCTTTTATGTTACTAATTCACCTCATTGTTGATTATGCCTCAATAAGTGCAATACAAACCTCCTACTAGCTAATTAGTTTTATGGCTTAGTTGGTAATTACCATTGAGATAATGGATTTGAATTGATGATCAATTAATTTGCATCCTTGACTAGGTAGTATTGGTTTTCTCTTGTCTTGAAGATCACATCCTTCATATACATCTAGGGGATTCCAAACACTAAACCATTCACATAAAGTGGAATCACATCTACCTCCAATTCATCAATGTAGTTTTCACTTATCTAAAATATTATCTTACATTACTTATTGAATCTAAGATCTACATCCTTATTTACCCATCCTAGTGGGTATGGGAAAACATGGTCATGGACTTCCAACTTAGGCTTACTCACCAAATTCTCTTCTATGAAGTTGACTTGCAAACTAGATTCAAAAAATGAATCGACCTTTATATTCTTGACTTGGATATTGATAAGATAGAGTCTACCTGTATGATTATATTCCTTTGGATGAAATATCCCCATGTTTACCTAATTCTTTATTGTAGTCAAAATAATATTATCATATGCGTTTGAGCTCCTCTCTACCTAGTTGCTTGAATCCATGTCTAGCATGGAATTCTTCTTCTTGGCCTATTTATTATTATTATCTAGATATATATTTATATATAGCTTCGAATAGTTATATTTGGTATGAACGTCCATGTTACAATTTTTACAATGGTTTCTTGGATCCTTAAACTAGTGTGCAATGTAAACTATCTTTTTACTCTTTCCATTCAACTTCTTAGATCCCTCCTTGGAAGTTCCTTCTTGGTCTATCTTCTTGGAACCATTTCTTCATCCTTTATTCTTTTCCATCTCCAGGTATTGTGCTTACACATAGGAATCATCAATAGTTAGAGGTTTAAAAAATAGCATGAATTTTCCATCCTTAAATGATAGTGGAACCCACCCAAATACTTGACTACATCTGGCCTCTTTGTAGATATTGCCAATATAATGTTTTGACTTTTAAAATCAATGATGTACTCTTGCACATTCTACCCTTTCTTATATTGGAAGTAATTCCAATATATCCATCCATTGTCATTCTACCCAATAGGGTAAATATGGGACTTGATGAGGGTTTTAAACACCTCCTACTTAGTTATTCGTGGATCACCCTCTAGTCTAACTATCTCCATATGGATTTCCCACCAAGTTTAGGCATGTTCCTCTAACTTTATTTGAGAAAAAGATATATTCTACTCTTTCCTTATATTATTCAAAATGAAATATAATTCTAATTGTTTCAACCATTAATTCAAATTTACATCATTGTCTCACCTTGATAGGGGTTGTTGTCCACTTTTTCTTCCACTTTGAATAGATAATGTGTTATAGCTGATCTTACCACACTTGGTAGATCACACCTTTATGGCCTTCCATGTCCCTATGCAGACTCTTTGGACCCCATGTACCTATATTATACTTTTATGTTCCAATATTATTCCCAACAATCACTTGTTTATACCTATACGCTACTTCTAAAGCCATACTCGCATGTATACGCAGATTTTACTACTTCTAATTCTCGTTTACTTACTCGCATGTATCCTATTTTTCTTCCTGTACGTGAGTATTTACTTCACAGTTGCGTATACGCGTGGATTTCTCCTAAATTCTCACGTATGTACACAGGTTTTATATGAACAGTCGTGTATGCCTCTATTTTGAGATTTATTTGGACGATTGGAAGTTGCTGGGTGAATTTTGAGTATTGCTGAGTCTTCTTGGGTGTTGTTAGTGTCTGTATACTGCCTCTATTTCTGACTAGAGACCCTATTTGATTTATTTTTATTATATTTTGTTCTTGTCATTCATTTCTTCCTTTTTGTTTTGGGATTAATGCATTGTATTTCTTTTATCTTGGTTCCTTGTTTGGTTGTTATCTGTGAGTGGTTACAGGGTTTGAGAGTGGTAGAGTCTTTTTGGCTTCTTTTACATCTCATTTATTTCGAAAATACAAAAATATTTTTCTTTTGCATACTTATGCATTTTTTCATTTTTGCACTTGCATGGTACTTGCATTAGGTTTTCTTACTGTATATATAGTCACATTTTCATTTAGGAATGATTGCATTATCCTTTGAAGGAAAAAAATGCATCTCATGTAGTGGTATACCCCATTTTTCATTCGAAAAAATTGCACTTGGCATTGTTTGTTAGGTGTACACATTTATTTCACTGCTGAGTCATAATATCATTAGTTGCACAACCATTTCCCTTTGAGTAATCACAATATTTAAAATTAATGATTAATTAAAATGAATTACACATTTTTGTTTTATAGGGTTCATCAACAAGATTAGCTTTTAGAGTCTTGGAATAGTTCAATGTGAGTCAATTCTCTAAGACTACTAAACGAAATGCATAGGTGTCTGTCCAGGTGTGAGAGAGAAATCCTTAGTATAATTAGTGTTTCTCAGGAGGCTCCTAGGATTTAAGCATGAGGAAGTGTACATGATTATAGTTGGGATAGCTCGTGGCCACTTTCTGTGAGCGTCGGAGATATTTATAGGATCGTATTTGTATCTAGGTGCTTTTGAGGTACCGGTTGGTACTTTTGAGCTTCAAGATTTGCTACCCTCCCCATACGGTCAGTCCCACCTGTGATTGTCTACCTAAGCATTGGTTATATTGGGGTGTCCTTAGTTTCCTTACATAGGTATCATATTGGGTACTTGCAGAGGTTATTATGTGAGTGTCATGGCCAAGTAGGGGTCAGACAGCATAGTGTCTCTACGTGTTGAAGTTGAGGGCCACTATAATTGGTTACATACCTCTGCTTGTAGTGTATGGGAGTCTCATGCCTCTCCTAGGTGAGACATACCTGCTGCATTCTGGAGCTCACATATCCTCCCCTTGGTTTGCTTTTATTTTGGTTGTATATTTTATTAGGAGTGTGCTATATGTACTCTATATTTCTTAGGGTTGCGTAGTTAGTTTGAGTCTTTTATTTTTGTTGAGTCATCGTGGATCTGGGTGCGGCACCCCATTGTTTTCATCATTAAGCAGGTTTTCTGCCTTCTACGTCACCTCCTCCTTCATGGAAGAGAACTATATATTCCTAGCAGACTGATACTCACTTTGATTCACACACAGATTTCACCATGAGTCATATGTATGAGTTCCCAGAGCATACCCCTTCTCCACCTCCCATGTGGGAGGTTGCACCTTCGAGTACGTACGGGACTCTGGAGCTACACGGCCACGCTGTGGTTGGGACATCACATGATGTATTATCACAATTTCTAGACTACGTAAATGTATACTGCCGATATTGGTCACACATTCCGAGCGGTGAGACTCATCCTACACCCTCTAGCATTGGCTTTGGATATGGCATGCCAGCCCTTCCCAAGACTGGTTCGACACCCAATGTTGGATTGGGCATTGACCCTGGTTCTACGTCTTGGGGAACTTTCATTCCCTTCCATGTGGAGAGGTTTGGTAATAGTCATATTTCACCTTCCCTCCTATGGTAGGAGTACCTTCACACACATGTCCTAGGCCTAGTAATGGTGTTCTTTTTCATGGAACTGACCTTATACATGTGAAAATTGGGGGCACAAGTTACATCCCTTCCCATATTCCATTGTCTTCAACATTGGTTCCTTCAAATGCATTTTTGACGACACATCCTCCTCCTAACTCTCATGGTCCTTTGGGTCAGAGTACTACCGTTAGCCATGTTCATCCTGCGTCTTCTCACACCATAGTGTCATAAGGCTATGTGCCTCCTCATGTGTCAGCATGGTATGTACCATCTTATGGAGAATATTATGGACCATATTATGGAGCATATTATGGACAAACATATACACCTTATGGGTCCAGGTATCAACCTGCTTATCAATCTTATAACTATGGCTTTGTAGCACCCCAATCTCAAGGTAATCCGAACTATCATATTCTCATGCAACCCTATATGGGTCAAAGGGGAGGAGGATATTATCCCACTAGCCAAGGCCATGGTGTTTATAACAATCAAAACTATGTGAACCATTCTTATCAGGGAGCATGGAACCAAATGGCTCAACCTAGGATCCCTTTCCTTGCGACGTTGAATTCAAATGACTTGTTGAGATTGACTAATGTTCCAGTATCTCATGACCCGGCATGGTCAATCATTCCTGCCAATATTCCTTCAAACATTCCAAACTTTGAAGGTAAGACTGATGAAGACCCTAGTGATCACGTTACGAATTTCCACCTATGGTGCTATTCGAACTCATTGAATCACGATGATGTTCATTTAAGACTATTTGAACGCACCCTCATAGGTCTTACGACAAAGTGGTATATAGAGTTTCTTGGGGGTACTTATACAACGTTTAATGACTTAGATATAACCTTCCTTAATCACTTTTAGCTACCCATGTGTTACGATGTCGGTACTAAACTCTTATTGACATTTCAGCAGGATAAAGCCACCCATATCTCTAATCACATTCAAGAGTGGCGTAGACGGAAGAGGTTTATTAAGGCCTTCATTCCACCAGAGTTTCTTTTGGAGTGGTTCCTCAAATCATTATTTTCTTATATAGAAAAGGATGTTTCCACATCCAAAGTGCAGAATGAGGAACAAGCTATCTTTCGAGCTAAGCATTTACATTTGATTTATGCTCAATTTGGGCTCTTGAATGAGATCATACCGAACACACCGAGATCCAATTTCAACCCTAAGTTCAAACCTAGGCCACATGTGGATGGCATTGTTGGATTCGCAAGTGCTAAACCTGCAGACTTGGTTACAAATCAAATCAATAAGTTGTCTATTAATGAGCCTGTGTCAGGACAAGCTATGGCTTCGTCTCATCCCACCCAAATGGTGGATGCAGTTAAAGTCCAATCGTGAAACCAAAAATGTAACCATCAACCTGGACAGAATAAGAATAAAGGTGAAAACAATCGAAAGGGTGGGAATAGGAATAAAAATGCTAATAATGACAAGAACAATAATAATGTTGGTGGGAAAAGAAACCTAAAGGTAAGGTTAGATTTCCTTGTAAGCTTTGCAGGGATGATTGTGTCACTCACTTGTGCCTTCAGATTGAAGATTCCTCGAATTTCATTGCACAGAGCCCAGTTGTGTTGATGGACCCTTTACCGCAAAATCAAAATATGAACTCGAGGACCATGGACCCTAGTGGTGCTTCTGGTGGGGGTCAAAACCCGTTGAACGCTGGTAGTGGCCATGGTTGCATCAACATGATGTCTACCAAAAATTTTGTGACATGTGCTAAAGATTATGGTACGTTGCAACCTGACCTAGGGAAAGAACTTGCTCCACCTGAGAGCCCTTTACGTATTGAAAATCCTAGTGACAAGCCTGAAGCTCCGGCTAACATTCCTAAGGGAGTATTAAATCATTCGTGGCACAATCCTAATGCCCGATCTGCCCAAAACTATTCCATTGTCAAGGATTTAGGCCAAACTCCTTGTGTGATGTCTTCTTTAGAAGTTCTTCAGAATTTCCCTATGCAAAGGCCTTGTTGTCTGCTCTTGGGGTGGCTGATGGAATCTCTCCTTTAGTGATTAAATTTGAAACTCATGGAGTCTAGCCTCACTTTCCTTACTATGTTTCCCTTTTGGTTCATGTAGAGTGTCTAAACAACACCATCAAGCGCACAATGATTGATGAAGGCATTGCAGCTTCCATGATGTCTTTAGCATGTTGGAAGGGTTTGGGTTCTCCTACATTGTCTAAGTATGGAACCATGTTGACTATGTTTGATGAAAGATATTTTTGGCCGCATGGTATACTTTCTTCCCTTGAGGTCCAATTTGGAGGGAAGACCGTTTTGATCAAGGTTGAGGTGGTTGATGCGCCCCTCGACTATAATATTTTACTAGGACAAAACTGGATTTATAACATGAAAGCGGTCGCATCATCCCTATTCCGGCTTGTTTTTTTTCCTTTGGATTGGAATATTGTTACGAACGATCAGAGATATTTTGATAATTCTAGTTCAAAAGCATCATTAGGAGATTCTATCCTAGTTATCGATCATTCTTAGCCAGAAACTGAGAATGTTGGGGTGGGCATGTATCCTTCATTGATGGGAACTTTTAATTGTGTCGCGGTCGTTCTTATGATAGGTTCTAGTCTTGGTAAGGCTTCGACATTGTTGAGTCTAGTTCCTTTTTTCACTTCTCATTTAGATGATCCTTGGACTCTTCCTTATCTGAGTACTTCGAGTGAAGATTATATACCTACCAAAACAGACACTTCATTGTCTACAACATTGGTGGCTTATCAATATGATATTGGTTCCATTGTAGATTCTGAGGAGGAGGACCCTTATGCACTGCCTTCTTGGGTAGTTGCATCATCTCACTCTCATGACTACTTCGATGACATTTTTCCAATGGATGAGGCTATTCTCAAAGCTATGTCTGGTGTAGAGCTACCTTGGGGAGAGTTGCATCATAGGTCTTACTTTCTTCCTAATCTTGATGATATAGAGTGTGATGACTATAGGGAAATCTTTAGCAAGAAATTTGGTAGGCCCATAGTCCCATTAGGATCTGCCATCAAGTATGCCGAAGGTAACATGACCAACTTGTCACCAACTATACCTATCAAAATTTCTCGCGTTCCTGGCAAGGTTGAAAATGTGTACATTGGGGAGGATTTTTCCCCCAATGAGGTTAAGGAATACACCGAGCTCTTTAAATAATTTTGATATGTGTTCGCTTGGTCGTATGAGGAGATGACGATAATTTACGCTCGCATTATTGAATATGAAATTAAAACCTATCTGGATGCTAAACCTATTTGACAACGTTTTCGTGCGATGAATCCTAGGAAAGCACCCGATATTAAGCAAGAGATAGAGAAGTTACTCAAAGTTGGCTTCATATATCCTATTCCCTTGATAGAATGCATGTCAAACCCTATTCTAGTGGATAAGAAGCAGGGAATGATCCATGTATGCACTTATTCAGAGACTTGAATCAATCATGTCATAAGAATAACTTTCCCACACCATTTATTGATTAGATTTTGGATGAGTGGGCAGGGAGCGAGGTTTTCTTCTTTATGGATGGATTTTAGGGATATAATGAAATCCAGATTAAACCCAAGGACCAACATGATACTACTTTCACTTTTCCTTGTGTTGTTCAGGAATAAACACCCTTATAACCTAGCGTTTGGGGTTACCAATGTACATCTAAAACTTGCAGACAATCAGCTTTAAAGAACAGAAAGGAAATAGGAAGATATGTTGGACTCACCCGATTATCAACAGTTGATCCAAGCTATGTCTTCTCCTGCTCTACTTCTCTCCAAAGCTTTTAGGGATGCACCTCCTTCACCTGCAAAGAGCAGATTCTCCAAGTACAAACTTATACATGTATATATGATAGGTTAGATAAACAATATATAGAGTGCTTAATCAAATATATTCATAAACAATGGTATATGAAAGATACTCAACATGAATTTGGAAGAAGAATTCTCTTTATTAACAATTAGTGAATGAGATAAGTGTTCAACCCAATGCCTGAAACAAGGACTCCTCTGCAACCAAAGGATTATGAGTTCTGCTGCTCCAAAGACTTCTGAATATATACCACCAACATAACTTTGCTCTCTAAGATTCACTCTTTTAATGCCCTCCCCAAGGCCTCTATTTATACTTTGGAAAATAGAGCAGTTTCGAAGGTTGAGGAGGTTGAGATAGTTGAGATGGTTAATGTTTAAGGATCAACTAATATCCATTAATCGCGTTTTATTATTTTTAATTTCGAATGGACATTAGAGGAAATTTCAACTCAAAATGGGCCTCCTAAAATGAACTAGTAAAATAATAGTTAAAATAATAAAATAATATTTATTAATTTTGGAGGAAGAAAAGAAAAGAAGTACTTTTTTGTTTGTATTTTTGACATATCTCCCTGTTTTTTTACTCAAATTTTGATCAGGAGAGCTCGTTGGATGCGGAATTAAATTCCGCATCCAACGAGTACCCACTCAGCATACTTTTGACGGACCCCGCTACCCCAAAAACAAGAAATACCTGAAAAAACAGAATGATGACATCATCATTTCGTTTTTCAGGTATTTCTTGTTTTTGGGGTAGCGGGGTCTGTCAAAAGTATGCCGAGTGGGTACTCGTTGGATGTGGAATTTAATTCCGCTTCCAACGAGCTCTCTCGATCGAAATTTGAGTACAAACACGAGGAGATATGTCAAAAATACAAACAAAAAAGTAGTTTTTTTTTATGATACCTATCCCCAAATTTATATTAAAAAAGTGTTTAAGACCTATACAGTATTTCAAATTTAAAGCAATTTCATTGGCTAACACATGATGACATGGAATTTGAATAAAAGTTAAAAGGCCCATTTTGAGTTGAAATTTCCTCTAATGTGTGTATGTGACTATTGATACTAGCAACCTGCATATGACACACAAGTTTCTTTAAGGGAAACCCGCATATAGATCTGTACGTGGGTTGTCAATGAACATAGTTGCGTATGTACGCAAGTTTCAATGGACATAGTCATGTATGGCAATCCACAAATAGAAAGATAAAATGGCAAGTTGGTTGGAGAGTGAATGCATTTCATGTCATGCCTATCTATAGTGTTTAGGCAACCTTCAATCCAAAATTGTCCTTTTGTGTACCAACCTATAGGATGTCGATACTCATACGGAGAAGTGCCATTTGGGTTGATAACAGATTCCCCCTAATGTGTGAGGTCAGAGGGAAGCGATGGCTGAAATACATTATAATAATTATCTTTGGAGAACTCAGAAATCCAATGGAGCAGAGGTAGTACCTGAAACAAATACATAATAATGTCATGTACAAAGTCATATCTGAGAATGTTATGTTCAATATACTGGAACACTAGCTCCTTTACAATATTTGAGTACATCATATAGTACAAGTACAAGACCATGTATATTACAAAGGTGGATCGAAGCCACAATATACAATAATGATGAGTCTTCAAAGATCTAGGAGCTATGTGAATAGGTACAACATAGTATTGCGCAACTTAGTCCATAAATAGGAAACTAAGGTCTTCATAAAAAATCCCAAAGAACCAGTACAATCCAAGCCATGTGAATTTATGTTAGTGAAGTTGAACATGGAGCAGATTCAACAGATTGTCAATCAATAGGTGATAATCGACAACTGAAGCAAAGGAATTCACCAACAATGAGAGTGAATCTTGAGGTACAATCGTCAAAACTCTAGGTATTTGTCGTTAGTAAGTGCTGATGCAGAACCATATTGTGATGAGGAAGGCAATAGATCCTCCAATGGATCAAAAGAGTGACTAGGAACTGGGTAAAGGAAGGAAGGCACAAGTTATAACAGATATGACAATGATGGGATCAGGATATAGATTAGACACGGGGTTAAATCCTTGAACAATGAGCACAACAAAGAGATGACCCAAGGAAACTTCTAACTTTATAAATGGGACAACTAGACTTATCTATCATGTAGGAGACATGATTAGATTCCCTAGTTAGAACTGACGAGAGGAGGAGTAAGAAACTCAAAGTAATAGCTGAACTGAAAGTGAACATTGAGAAATGAGTATTGAAAGAAACAGAGAATGTTTTGTTCAAGGATGACATGCTGCCACTAACTGAGAACCGAAAGAAAACTTCTTCCTTACCTTCCATGTTAAATTTTAACGAGTCCAGGAAAGTCAACTCGGATCTCTCTTCATTTTTTGACAAGCTTGAAGAGAAGAGGGAATAATGCTTGATAGTGTCACTGATTCATGGATTTTATGAGCCCGAACTAGTACATGCTCGGCTAGTATTTTCATATTTAGAGAGTCTGAAATTTTCAAAGAAGACTCTATGGGGGTCCTTTTTCGTCCAATTTAGTCTCTTGAGGCCAAAAAAGTATAAAACATACCACAGAAGAACTCTCTTAACTTTTGTAGAAGAAAAGGTGAACCTTTTTCATACTTAGTCAGGGAGGTACGAAAAAGGTTAAATGATCACTTGCCCAATGCTCCTTCAAGAGCACCATATAGCTTGAGTTTTACGAGTGTGAAGGAAAGCAAGATCACTCGGAAATATCCATTTGAGTACAAGAAATGGGGCTTACAACAATAAACTCGATGCTTTTTTCTTTAGTGTTTAACGAGCATGACAAAGACATAAAGTACACTCATAATATTTTTCATGTTCAGATCCAAAGCACGAAAAATAGAAAACTAAGCTCATACTAAGTGTTCCTTTTCCATAAATTTAGTCCCTTAGGTCTGGAAAAGTAATAAACCTATGCCTAAGAATACTCTTCTCTATTCCATAGAAAAGAGAGTGATCCTTTCTCGTATTATTCCGCATGGTCCAAGAAAGAGATAACCTACCACCAATGAGGATGCCCATTCACGTATTCTTAACGAGCTTGAACAGACAAGTTAACTTGGTTGTCAAATCTGTTTTAAGGAGTCATACCTGGGCCTAAAGAAACTCCATAAGGGCGGGCAGTCCTATAAAGTGATAGCTTGTAAAAAGAGACCAAAATGAGGCTCAATTTGGTGTGAAAAATAGCTAAAAATATTCCCCTATACCTAAGACAGCTGCAGCATGAGTATCAAAAGACAACATAGGTTTTAAATGAAGATACTCATGAGAGGAAATCCCTATCCACAGAAGAATGATGGTAAAGACAAGGAGCTAATGGTTTAAAAATACCATAGTCCATGGTTAAAATGTTATTTGCTAGGTTTAAGATGGAGTAGGTATAGATGCAAAATACATGTGAAGTGACAAAAAACCATCCTATATGAGAAAAAAACACCCTAGAACGATGATAAACCTATTACAAGGAAAAAAGATATGGTATTAGTTATGGAAATTGTGAACTATAGGGAAAAAACCCACTTAAAAAATAAAATTTCTATAAATAGTTCAAAAACATAAATAAAACTCACCATTTGGATTTTTAGCCATAAAAGACAAGTTTTCACCTCTACCTTCAATTGCTTGGTGTGGACAATCCGGTGGACCAATTCCAAATCTACAAGTGTTAGGTAATACTACACCCCAAGCTCTTCAATTTGATCCTAGAAATTTTCAAAATTAGGCCCTAATTTTATGTTTTTAAGTGCCCCCAACAAATCAACGCTGTGTACGCGGGTTCTCTATATTGAAAATCGCATACATGTGTTTTGTACGTGGGTTTCCCAAAGGAAAGTCACATATAGTACGCGACATGCCTTAATAGACAGTCACGTACATTGCGTGAGGTGAACAAAAAGCATATAGGGTCAAAAAAATGAAATTTTACATGAAACTGAAGGTTTGCAAATGCTTGTTTACCAAGTTTGAAGATGGTGCTTGAGTGGAGGGAGTGTGAACATGAAGATATGGATCAAGAAGCACTCCAAGATGCCCCCACAGTGAATGTTTTATGTTCAAGTGGGTTGTTAAATTTTTTTGTCCCTCACCTATGCGGGCCAATCTCCGCCTCTTAGAGTTCCTGATAAATTATTGGGATCATGACTTGGGCATGTTTGAACTTCAAGGTGAGTCCTTGGAGATTACTTCAGAAGATATATATTTCATTGTGGGTCTATCACGATAGGGAGCTCTGGTAAAGTCAGAAGGTACCGGCAAAGGCGGTGATCCTCTATGTTTCCAAAACTATATTGATGTATACTACGCACCAGGCACACAAAAGAGGGGTAGTTGCATCCCCGTTGTACACATACATGACATTCCTCTATAGCTATTGAAAAGTACCATAGTGAGGGTTGCAAGATCATCTTCTCTTCACCTTGTGACATGGAACCAGATGATACTAGCAGTGGATTGTATGCAGGGGGCCCTATATGACTGGTGTTCGGGAGTAATCTTGATTATAAGAAAACAACTCTCTGACTGCAAGAGAGGAAGGAGGAATAATTTTGGATATTCTAGCATACTAGTAGCCTTCTTATTTCAGAGAGTGACGAGATTGATCCCTACAGTACCCTTACCAGTTCGTTCTCCTCGTCATCCTAGGCTGAGTAGATGGGGAGATATCTTCCTTCACCAGGGATATGGTGGCTCAGTGCAGAGTGTCTATGATGATGACTTCTAATTTTGGTGGGAGCATCAGTTGCCAGCTTTGGAGCAGTTTCCATATGCTGGAATGGATTTTTAGGGTGATGCAGACCTCGTCCTCCCTCCAGGAGGAGCATGGGGAGAGTTAAGTAATTTTTTAATTTCAAATTTTAAAATTTTTATGAATTTTAAAATATAGAGATATATACATATGTATAAGAGTTCTAATCCTATTAAAATGTCAAATGCAGATATTGGACCAGTTCACCCTGTAGGGAATCCACGCATGTATGTGCGTCCTGTCTTGGGAGAAGACCAAAGGCTGATTAAAGTTCTAGAGGGGAAGTTGGTTAGGCTTACCCAGAGAGTACCCACCTTATGGATTGAGCACATCCCAGCCATCATGAAAGAGTTTGTAGTTGGTGTACCACCTATCTGGATATTCCTTTTAAGGTGGGTAGTGAGAGCAGTATTAGTATACATAGATGCTGTTGAGGCTACTGAAGCTGAAGAGGATGAAGAAGCCAACGTACAAGGAGACCGGGGGGGGACTAGGGTGGTCCAAGTAACCAGGGTGGTCCAACTTAGATCTAGGGCATTTTATGGACTTTGATCCATATTTTGTATATTTGTATATTTCATAGTTATGACTGGATCTGAGGATCAAAGACTCGACCTATCTATGGACAGATATTCACATATGTATATATATATTTTGTCGGTTTATTTACAAATGTTTTTTATGTGTTTGCTGTATATTTTTATGAAAAATGTGCTAAATGCCAATCCAAGATGTAACTAGCGTATGCATCAGTTGATGAATTTTGATTCCTTGGAATATGATTGAATGTAATGAACTTAAATTTTCTTTCCAATAACCTAACTTGCATAAACTGATGTAATAGAATAGGGTTCCGAACCTGGTAAGCCCGATTGAGATGGGAAACCACCAGTTGAGAGTCCAGTCGGACTTCTAGCTGAGTGATACCATGTGACAAAGCATCCCATAGAAGCTCAATGATGGCCCTATATTCAGCCACATTATTGGATGCAAGACCTAAGCAAGCGCCTCTCGAGGCAACTAGCTGTCCTGAGGATGAATAAATGACCCATGCAGCTGAAGCTAGATTACAAGTGTGGCGACTAGCACCATCAACGAAACCTACGAACCTCTCAGAAGACATCTGAAACAACTAGCAGATGGTATAAAAAACAAAAATTGAAAAACTAATGTACATAAAAATACATACAATAAAATACAAGAAAAAGTGCTAAGCCTAAGCATAGTACTTTTTCAGGTAGAGCCCATTTCTAGGCTCAGCCAGCTTATTCCCATCAAAATATATCAATTCATATGTTCCTTTCTTTAATACTTTTGACACAATATAAGGTCCTAACCACACGGACCTGAACTTTCCTGCCCTTAGGGGTTCTTTGTCTTGGTCCCAGAGCAAAACAAGTTCTCCCTCAAAGAAAATTCAAGGCTTAACTGATTTATCATATTGGCTTTTGACCCTATTTTTATGAGCTTGGTTTGCTGTCAGCACATCTCTACGCTATTCATCAAGGTGTTCTAAATGTAATAGGTGTTCTTCAAGCTCAGTCATATCTGGTAACACATGAATGGAAATTTTCAAAGACAGGATTTCACATTCAATTGGGGTAACAACTTCCACTCCATGGACGAGTTGGAAGGGGGAGAAAACCGTAGCAGTTTTTACATTGGTTTGATGCGCCCAAAGAGAAGGGTACATCATGATATGCAAGTTTGAACGAGCTGAATTAATAGTACATTTGAGGATAGTTTTCAAAGTTTTGTTAACAGCTTCGATCTAACCGTTGGCTTGAGGATAGAATGAGGATGGATGTTCTTATCTAATTCCTATCATAGCGGTTTGTTTCGTCATCATGCTATTTTGAAAATAACTACCATGGTCAGTGAAAATAACCTTGGTTATACCAAATCATGCTATAATTTGATTGAACACGAAAAAAGCTATAGTTTCCCCATCAGCCCTAAAGGTGGGCATTGCCTCCACCCATTTTGTAAAATAATCCATGACGACAATGATATATTTGTGCCCCCCAGCTGAGGCTGGGTTACACATCACAAATTCAATCCCCCACTTCATGAAGGGGACCACCGAGATAACGGGAAATAATGGAGCGGGATGTGACCGCATCTTCCTGGTGTAAAGCTGACAAGGATGACAGTGCTTCATGGCTTCCACACAATCCTTAAAGATCGTGGGCCAGAAATAACCGGCACGTAATATATTCTGGGCCGTTGCTAACCCAGATAAATGAACCCCACATGCTCCACTATGGGCATCATTCAGGACAATCTCTACTTCCTCATGGGTAAGGAATTGAAGCAAAACAGAATCTACCCCCCTGCGATATAAAGTATCTCCTATGATGAGGTAGTTCTTGGCATGTAGGCGTAGTTTACATTGTCCTTCCCACGAGAAAGCTGCAGGATACTTCAAAGTCTGGAGATAGATAAGTATATATCCGTACCAGGGATCAGAGGTGGAAATCAAGAAGATGTGCTCATCTGGGAATGAGTCTTCTTCAATGACTACATCTTCTTCCATTGGAAATTCTACGATAAGCTTGGAAAAAACTAAGGATTTTTTGGATTTGGCGGACTGAAAATCCAAGTCAAAATCTTGGAGAATGACTATCCATTTGTTGAATTTGCCTCCAACTATCCATTAGGACAAAAAATATTGAAAAGGATTGACATCTACCACTACCGTTGTTGTCCTTAGTAAGATATAGTGATGTAACCTCTAAACAGCATAAACAGCTACTAAGGCCAACTTCTCGACATGGGAGTACCCAGGTCCAGCTAAAGCATGGCTAAGATAGTAAATGACATGCTCTTGGAGCCTATCGTCCTCCTGCACTAGGACTACCCCTATGGTCGACTCAGACGCGGCCAGATACAATATAAAATCCTTAGAGTAATCTAGGGGACGCAACAATGGTGCCGACAACAAAGATTTTTTCAATGCCTCGAATGCAAGTTGTGAAATTTCATCCCATACAAATGGGGTGTCCTGTTTTAGTAGGCACATGAAACCCTTAGTAATCTTGGCATAGTTTACAATGAAACGCCGAAGAAAATTGGACTTTCCCTGCAAGCTTTGAAGTTTCCTGATAGAACGAGGAGGAGGCAGATTTACAATGGCCTCAACTTTTAACAAATCCACCTGAATGCCTCTATTAGAAACAACAAATTTGAGCAGTCTCCCTAACTTGACACAAAACACACACTTGTGTGGATTCAAGAAAATTTTATAGTATCTACATCGTTCAAATATCAACCACAGGTGATCTGGATGGTCAATCCTCTTATGAGAATGTGCAGATAGATCATTAAGGTAAGGTTCGATAATGGCTTTGATGTCATGGAAGGCAAAATTCATTTCCTGCTAAAAGGTTGCCCCAGCTTTTTTCAATCCAAAGGGAATTTTTTTTATACGCAAAGGTACCCCAAGGACAAATGAAATTAGTTTTATGTTGGTCTTTTGGTTTTATTTGAATTTGATTATATCTGGAGAAACCATCCATAAACGAAAAAATTTCACTTCCTGTGCAAGCATCAATAATTTGGTCTATAAATGGCATGGGATAGCTGTCCTTAGGATAGGATTTATTTAAATCTCTAAATTCAGTACAAATGCGTATGGTCCCTTGCTTCTTATCAATAGGAATAGGGTTGGATACCCATTCCGTCAAAGCAATGGGATAAATAAAACCGGCTTTCAGCAGTTTTTCCACTTTAGCCTTCACTGCCGCTGCTATACGCAGGTTAACAGGTCTCAACTTTTGCCGAACAGGTTTAGCGTCAGGGTATGTTTGGATATTGTGCTCGACTATAGATGGATCAATGCCTGGCATATCCTCATACGACTAGGCAAAAACGTCGCATAATTCCTTAAACAAGGCGGTATAAATGGTAATCTCCTCAGAAGAGAAGTTTGCGTTGATATGTATATATTCCACAACGTTCCGATTTACAGAGATGTTGATAGGGACGGTAGCAGAAATATTTTCCATATTCCCCTCATCAAGCATTCCTTCCCTAGGTAAGGCATTAATGGGCGTATCAACATCATCTATCAGTCTCACCTGAAAGTCTTGATTCTTTATCCTACTTAGCTCTGGAAGAAAATAGGATTGATGATGAATATCTTCATAGATCTTATCTCATCTGCACATAGCTTCCAGAATGGATTCATCAGAAGGTAAAACCATATCTAAACAATCCATCGAATGCAAAGAGTTTTTTGCCCAAGCAGGTAGATAGACTTCTCCCAATTCCTCTAAGACTGAGAGTGGAACCGGAATGGGATCAACAGTGATTTGCGTGATAGCTTGATAAGCTACTTCCACTACTAATAGGGGCACTTTAGGTTCATGGTGGGTAGGGAGAACCCAAGGATCAATCCTATCAACAAGCGTAGAAATGGAATTTCCCACACTAGTAGAACCTATATAATTAATAAGAGTTGGAATATTGAATGTGCCCATCATTGATGCATACATTCCAGCCCCTAAGCTCTGTGTAGCAGGTTTGACCTTATCAACCAATGGCATAGCAGACTCATTAGACTCCATGTGGCCTTTTCAAGTAAAATCAAGTTGCCCAATAGTAACCAACTTCCCTTCGTGTGGAAAAACTACCACCCTAAAGACGGCCGATGCAATAGCAGACATGGCATAAGTCCAGCTTCTTCCCAAAATAAAATTATAGTCCAAAGGTGCATCAATCACCTCCACCACAACAGACACTGCTTTCCCTGCCAGCTTAATTTCAAAATCCAGTAGGATACCATGCAAATGGAATGACCTTCCATCGAAAGAAGTAAGAAGGGTGTTTGACAGGACCAGCTCTGGGGATCCAAGAGCTTTCCAACATGACAAGGACATAAGACATGTAGAACCACCCTCATCAACAACTGCCCTTCCAATGGTCTTTCCACCATGGATGACATCTATTGATAAGGCTACATGGTAAGGTAGGTGAATTTTGACATCAGATAGCTGAAATTTTGCCATGAGACTCAATGATTCCATACTGCCTAAGGCTGCTAAGAGTGCATCGTGCTGGGCGGGACAAATCTGTAACACCTCTAAAGCCGACATTGCACAAGGTGTCTAGGCTAAGTCTTCAACCATAGAGTAGTTGGATGCAGCCCTAGCATTAAGATTATGCAAGGTCTTCTTAAAGACACCTTTCGGTATCTTGGGCATAGTTTCAGTAGGTTTCTTAATCGTAAGAGGGTTAGAAGTTTCACCTATAGACTTACCCTTCTCAGAGGTCTCTTTTTCATAGTACTTATTCCTAGTCTGTAGCAAAGTTGAAGATTGAACCATGTTGATATAATTGGGGTCGGGGGAATTTGGAGTGCCCCCTACTGTATTCGAAGTTGAAGCTGAATTATACCCTTGGGGAAATGGATCCTTCAGGACAGCCGGTTATTGAGATTTTAACAGCTTCTAGGCTTGTTCCATAAGGGGAAAAATATGGGTGAGGTGATCCTCATGGCATAACTTACATGGGAATTTCACCTTTTTCTTTTCTTTCTTTCCCCCATCAGCATTGTTTGTGGGTTTCTTCTTGTTTTGATTTCCCTCCTGTTTCTTTCCTCTCTTCTTTTTACCACCGGGCTAGTGATTTCCCTTCTGAGAGGTTTGTGTAAAAAAATTTGCATTTTGGAGTGAGAGGGAATCCTTTGCTTCCTCTGCTGTAGAATGCTTGATGGACAGCTAATGGAGCTGTTTGGCCAAAGATTCTATAGTGGGAGAATTAATTGACCCAACCACACCATCAGCATGGGGTCAAGGCTTAGTTTTCTCTGCATCGTGAGTTGGCCTCGGTGCCTCAGGGATAATATCATACAAGATCCCAGACTGAGAGTAAATCAAATCTAATTGTTGGGCCTTAAGGATAATTTCTTCCTCATTCGTCACTCCTAAAGTAGATACGTCCTTAGATATATAAGGAAATAATGATTTAAGGAACCATTCTAATAAGAACTCAGGAGGAATAGTGGCTTTAATGAGGCTCTTCTGCCCCCTCCACTCTTGAATGTGATTCGAGATGTGGGTGGCCTTGTTCTGCCCGAAAGTAGATAAAAAGTCTGTTCCAAAGTCATATCGGACCGGAAGTTAGAAGTGGCTAAGAAATGCATTAGCTAAGTCCCAAAAACTACTGAACGTAGCAGAAGGCAACTCAATGTACCATTTTGCTGTAGTACTCATCAAGGTTCTTTGGAACAGCCTCAACCTAACTGAATCTTCATTCAGTGAATTGGAAGAACACCATAAATGAAAAGTGGTGGCATGAACCCTAGGATCTTCACCAACTTTGCCTTCGAATTTTGGGATGTCCGAGGACAATTTGGTGGGGACAGATGGCCAGGACGGATCATGCCTCACCAGGTCGTTCATCAGTTTAGACAAATCTAGAAGGTTTAACGTTGCCAGGAAAGGAAGCTTAGGTCAAACCGGAGCACTAAAAGTGCCAGTCTAGGGATTAGAAGCACTTGCCCCAAAATTCCCATATGTAAAGGTGGGGTTTCCCCCTGCCACTGGTTACGAAGTGGATGGGTTACTTTGAAACAGATTCCATCCATAAGCCACATGATTGTTAGTATAAGGTGCAATATAAGAGGTTCTGACTACCCCAATAGAAACTAGGGTTTGAAATACAGGAGTGGGTATCCCTCTGCTAAACAGTGAAAAGGGAGAGCTCATGAATGGAGCAGAGACCAGGGTTTGGAAACCTTGACCATAAGGGTTAGTGATTCCGAACTGCACTCCTACATAAGAGGGTGGTGGGCCTACGTATGGAGTGGATGGGGGTATATTCCCCCCATTCCAAGGAAATCCTTAGACAAAAGCTCAGGATCTTATAGGACCACTCTGGATAGTGTGTGTGAAAGAGGTTGGAACTGTAGGTACACTAGGAATCCCAGTGACCATACCACCAGAAGCACCAACTAGGCTTGTGGGAACTGGCGGTTGAACCACTCAGCTTGCTAGAGTTAAGGGCGTAGTAGGTATGCTTGATCTAGGGGAACCTACTGGGGGAGGTAGGACCCCTTCAGCTAGGATGGCCGAGGTGAAAATGAAGGAACTCTCTCCTGCACTAGAAATTATTCTTCCCACAGGGACACCAATAATGGGTGGATCAAAAGGACGAACCTGGACGATCACTAGATCGTTTAAGTCATTCAAGGGTGTATTATTGCAAACTTGTCAGCCTGGAAGTATTCTATCTCAACTGTATTTAAATAAAAAAGGGTTTCCCTAAGTTCGGTTTCACCCGGAACTTCACTGACTCCTATCGGTTCAAATGAACTGTCTGTGTCCAATCTTCACCTTTGAGGTGGAGGTGGAGGTTCCAATGTGATGAGAGGAGGAAGGTTTTGCAACCTTCATGATCTTCTGATAGGTTGATCCTCCACAATTCTAAATTTGATAATTCAAACCCTAAGGTAGGATAAACATAGACAAACCACAGAGCAATCACTACGAAAAATCCTAAAGTCTCAACAGTCAGCAAGGGTAAAAGATATGCTTTCCTGAAGAAAGATGAAAGACAGTTCCTTGGCGTCCTTGAAGAGGTTCTTAGGAACAAGCAAAGGAATCACCCACCACCCTCCTACAGTTTCAACAAGGGTTACCTTCCAAGCCCACCCAAGGTGAACCATAAATATCCTTCTGGTTTACTTATGTATGAACCCTAGATGTCAAGAGACTAGAGGCTACCTTAACTATAACAACAGTCTGGGGGGATAGTCGTAAATCTGATTCATACGCATGGGCAGGGTAGCTGAGCCGAAACTCTGTCTAGGACAAAGTCCCCAGATTCGTAAAAATCCTAATTTACATTTCAACAAGGAATCGGAGGGTTATCTCCTTAGTCCAATGCATCCACGTGGCCTCGTGCTGGACTCTCGTTTGAGAGGAGTTTCCCAGATACTATCGATAAAGAGAAGGATATACCTATCGATTGGCCCACTATGTCTGAATTTAAATACTTATGGGGAGTTTACACTTCCTATCCCACAAGTCTAGCCTAAGCTAGTAGGTGTATGGCCCTAAAAAAACAAAAATTACTAATAAATTTTAATTATTGCATTTATTTTAAGGGCTATTTTTTACTCAAAAGGCAAGTGGAATGAAAGACTATGATGTTTTTGACTCGATAAGAAATGTAAAAAACAATTGGTGTATACTTTCAAAGAAAATTATCACTACTTAAAAAAAGCAAGCTTTTCTTTTCTTTTTTTTGTGTAAATGTAAACTGATGAAAATGCAATGAATAAAGAGAAAACTAAGACTATATTTTTGTAATTTTTGAGATTATATTTAAAAATTGAAAACAAAACTACTATATGCAAGTCAAATGCAAAAAAGTTTCTAATGTTTTCTTTTCACTTTTCAATTGCTCAAAGACTACTATACTTGAGTATTCTTGAATAAACTAATTGTATAAAATAAGCAAAATGAATTAGAGCAGATTCATAGAACCAAAGATCAACCAACTAAGGAAGACTTGGAACCCTAGCTTGGGTGAACACAATGAATGAAAATCACTAAGATCAAACAAAGACAAGTGGCAAACCAATACTATTTGGGAATAGAATGGGATATACAGTGTCTAGAACCCTGATCACTGATTCAGAAAACCAACACTTGAACCTATAACCCAAAAGTAAAACCCACTTCAAGTTGCTAACAAAAAGACAATCCAAACCAATAAGAACTCAAAGGATTTACAAGAAAGCATAAGGTATGGCTTACAAAGTCATCAAACTCACAGTGAGATACTTATAAAGAAGGCCAATCAGCAAGCAAAATTTATAGAGGGACAGGGACAAGCAAACCCTAAACCAAATATTTTAATTCTCAGGCTTGTGCACGACTGTGTACAAGGGAAACCCGTGTACTGTACACGACTATGCTATAGAGCAACCTAGGTACGCCGACCTCTGTATGCGACTGTGTGCAAGATCAACCCGCATACAGGTGAAAATTTTTCAAATAAAAATAAAAATTTTAAAGGTCTTCAAACACCACTCTAAGCACGAACCAATACAAGACACCACACACTAAATCAAGGCAAAGACTGGGCGCCGATCTACAGAATATAACCCATAGTAGTCTGGGCTCCCCAGCGGAGTCGCCAGTTCTATTGTTCAGGAATAAACACCCTTATAACCTAGGATCTAGGGTTACCAACGTACATATAAAACTTGCAGTAAATCATCTTTAAAGTATAGAAAGGAAATAGGAAGATATGTTTGACTCACCCGATTATCGATAGTTTATCCAAGCTTTGTCTTCTCCCACTCTACTTCTCTCCAAAGCTTTCAGGGATGCACCTCCTTCCCCTGCAAAGAACAAATTCTCCAAGTACAAACTTATACATGTATATATGACAGGTTAGATAAATAATATATAGAGTGCTTAATCAAATATATTCATCAACCATGATACATGAAAGATACTCAACATGAAGTTGGAAGAAGAATTCTCTTTATTAACAATCAGTGAATGAGATAAGTGTACAACCCAACGCCTAAAACAAGGACTCCTCTGCAACCAAAGGATTTTGAGTTCTGCTGCTCCAAAGACTTCTGAAAATATACCACCAGCATAACTTTTCTCTCTAAGATTCACTCTCTTAATGCCCTCCCCAAGGCCTCTATTTATACTTTGGAAAATAGAGCAGTTTCAAAGGTTGAGGAGGTTGAGACAGTTGAGATGGTTAATGTTTAAGGCTCAACTAATCTCCATTAATCCCGTTTTATTATTTTTAATGTCGAATGGATTTGTATGCGACTATTGATACTGGAAACCCGCATATGACACGCGAATTGATTTAAGGGAAACCCGTGTGTTATAACTGATTTTACCACTCCAGGTAAATCACACTTTGTATGGCCTTCCCTTGTCCCACTGTAGACTCCTTAGACCCCATGCACCATTTTTTGTCCTTTGATGTTTCCTTGATCATCCCTAAAAACATGTGAAAAATGATACACACGAATTTTAAACCCTTAATAGCATATATACGCGGGTTTGACCCCTAAAACCACGTACATCAGGATGTGTACAAAATCAAAATCCTTTTGGAGTTTTCCTTGACATGGATCCGACTCACTTGACTCCTGGCCTTCCCTATGCCTTGAGATCGCTCGGATTCGACCTTTCATTACCCCTTTGAAAATATATATAAGGAACTCTATGGTACATTGAAGGCATGTGAGAGAATTGAGAGCAAAGAAACTATAGTCCATTGTTGCCAGAACTTATGCTTGAGTCTGCGTCCCTTTGTCCCTTGGAGCACTTTTGTGTTCTTCCCAAGCTTGCCTTTTGCTTATGAGCTTGCTATCGAGAGATGGAGGATTGAGGTGGTGGCGGCCCAACTGGGGGATTCAATTTCTCTGGTTCGCAAACGTGCCAACAGAGGTTGTATCTATTGTAATCTCTGATTTATATTAATAGAAATATCTTTTCCTGTCCAATAATGTGTGTTTGAATGAGTATATTATCCATGGGATGTTTTCAAATGCTTATACATTGTTGATTATATATGCTAGATTAGATCTAACACCATGATATATAGTATGCTTGTATTGTTTACTTGTTGTTGAGGAAGTAATTTATCAATTCAAGCTAAAGTTGGAAAGCTCAACGGGGATCTACTTCAACCATCCAGAATAAGGTACGAGGTCAGATCCTTTAGTGTTAGACATTTATTTTCTATTGCATATTGGAAAAGATTGATTTCTGGAGTCAAGCTGTCTATTGTGGTATCCCAAGCCATAGGAATTTCTCTTTGTAACAGAATTGGCGACTCCGCTGGGGAGTTCCTAGTAGTTGTCCTTTGGGGGTTGTTCTATCAGCATTCAATGACTTTGAATTGCTCTTTCTCTCTTGTTTCTGTGTCAGTTCTGGGGGCATGTTTTCCTGGTAGTGTCTGATTGGTGTGAAGTTTGTCTCATCTTATCTGTTTGCCTTTATTTTATGCACCTTTCTTCCTATACACGAGTTTTTAACTCACAGTCGCATATACACGCGGGTTTCTCTGCGATTTCCATGTATACACGCGGGTTTACTACGAACAGTCACGTATTCCCTTAGTTTTTCCTTTTAGTGGAAGTTAAATGGTTTTTGGGTGAAGTTTGATGATTGTTGAGTCTCCTTTGGCACTACTTGAGTCTGTTTAGTGACCCTTGTTTTTTACCAGAGACGTTTTTTTAGGCTAAATTTTTATTTTTTTTAGAAGGTTCTTGTCATGGAATTTTCGATTTTTTGTTTGGGATTAGTGCATTAGATTTATTTTACCTTATATATTTGCTTGAGTGTTGTTTGAGTGTGCTTGCAAGGTCTGGGGGGTGTAGAATCATTCTTTTGCTTTTTGTATCTCATTTTATTTCAAAAAATCCAAAAACATTTGCTTATCATCATGCATTGCATTTTGCATTTTGCATTGTACTTGCACTAGATTTGCTTTGGAGTATTAGTTAGGATTTCATATAGGAAATCTCGCATTCATCATTTGAAGAAAAATTGTGCATTTCACGTAGTAGCATACCCTGTTTTCATGGACACAATGCATTTGCATTGATTGTTAGGTGTGCATTTTACTTCATGTTGTGTCATAACACCATTAGTTGCATGGCCATATCCCTCTTTTGAGTAATAAATCCAACTAAAATCAACGCTTAATTAAAATGAACTACACTCTTTTCTTTTCTAGGGTGCACCAACAAGCTTAGGTTTTAGGGTATTGGAATAGTTCATTGTGAGTAAATTCTCCGAGACCACTAATCAAGAACATATATGTGTTTGTCCAGGTGAGTGTGTGAAATCCTTGGTATAACTAGTGTTTCTTAGGATCCTCCTCTCAAAAGGGAGTTAAGCACGAGGCAGTGTGAGTGGTTATTGATTGGGATGACCCCTAGTCATAACTAAGTAGCACCAAATATATTTCCAGGATTGTATTCGTATCTGGGGGCTCTTTTGAGAGTTTCGAGCTTTGCTACCCTGCCCATATGGTCAATCATGCCTGCGACTGTCCGCCTGAGCATTGACTATATTGAGGTGACCTTAGTAGCCTTACCTAGGATATCGAGGGGGTACTTTGCAGGGGTTATTCTACAGGTGTCCCGGCCAGGTTGGGGTCGGACAGCACAGTTGCTTTACGCGTTGAAGCTGAGGGCCACAACAATTGGTTACATACCTCTGCTTGTTGTGTATGGGAGTCTCAAGCCTCTCCTAGGTGAGACATACCTGCTTCATTCGGGAGCTCACTTATCTTGCCCTTGATTTCTTGCATTTGGCTTTAGATTTTATTAGTGATTGCTATGTGCATGATAGCTTGCCTACAGTTTGCGTAAATAGAGAGTCTTTTCTATTTTTGAGTCATTGTGGATTTGGGTGCAGCTCCTCGTCGATCTCATCATTTAGCAAGACTTCCACTTTCTACTTCTCCTCCTCCTTTGGGAGAGAGACCTAGACAGTCCAGGTGGACTACTTCGCACATTGATTCACACACCATGGGAGACCATATAGAAAGTATTCCTGAGCCACCTTCTCCCATTCGTGTAGACGATGGGGAGTTTACTCCTACCTATGATCCTTCACCTGACTTGGCTGAGTTAGGTCCTGTGATTTCTGAGATAGGAACCTTTCATGATAGACCTACTCACTCTAGGGTTGATTCCCCATTGACGCATTACCGGTATGGAATGCCAGAGGATGCTGATACTAATTTTGAACCCACAAGTACTAGCTATGGTAGTTATGGTATGTCTGGTTTTCCCACACATGATTTGGCATTTCATGTCAAATCTAAGTTCGAGCCTAACACTATGCCTAGGGGCACTCTCATTCCTTACCATGCGGAGAGGTTTGGTAGCACTAGTCACATTGCACCTTCCATCCTGGTGGTGGAAGTTACATCACATATTCCTCCTAGGTCTAGGGTTAGTGATCCTATTAGGATACCAGATCCGAGACGAGTGACTAAAGGGAATAGTACGTACATAATTACTCAGGTCCCTCCATCCTCTATCCCTAATTATTCAAATCTTCACCCTCCACCTTATTCGCGTGGTCCTTTGGGCCGAAACGTTGCTACGAGTTAGGTCCGTACTACGGTTACTAGACCGGTTGTGTCTCAACTTCATGTACCGCCCATTGTTTCGGGAGGTCATGCTCATACTTCTAGAGGTCACATTCCTACTTCCGAAATGTATATTCCTACTTCCGGAGCGTATGTTCCTACTTACGAATTGTCTCATTGGACATCTCATGCAATGATTTATGGGCCCTATTATGGGACGCAGTATGGATAAGGTTCTTCACCTTATGGGGGCGGGTATCAACAACCTGATTACTCTCCTAATTATGGCTTCATAGCTCCCAATAGTCAAGGTCCACCACACTATGGTGCTTCCATGCCACCCTATATGGGTCATATGGGAGGAGGGCACTATGGCCAAGGCCATGGTGGTAATCAGACCTATATGAACTAGACCTATCAGGGAGTGGTCCATCGACCTCATCATCCTAGGCTCCCTTTCCTCACGATGCTAAATATTCCTGACTTGTCGAGATTGACAAACGATCATGTAGCTCATGACCCAGCTTGGCTGACTATCCCTACTAAGCTTCCCTTGGACATACCTAAGTTCGAGGGAAAACCGGGAGAGGATCCGAGCGAACATGTTACTACATTTCACCTATGGTGCTCTTTGAATTCCTTACATCAGGACTCCATCCGTTTAAGGCTATTTCAACGCACCCTTACAGGGCCTACCGCGAAATGATTTATAGAGCTACCTAGGGGAGATTTCACCTTGTTCAATGACCTTGTGATGAATTTTCTTAACCACTTCCAGCTACCAGTGCATTATGACGTTGGTACTAAACTCTTGTCGACATTTTGGCAGGATAAAGCCACACATATCTCGGATCATATCCAATATTGGCGTAGATGGAAGAGGTTAATTAAAGCCTTTATACCACCAGAGTTCCTCCTTGAATGATTCCTCAAGTTGTTATTGCCATATATAGCAAAGGATGTTTCTACATCCAGAGTGCAGAATGAGGAACAAGCGATTTTTAGGGCGCAAGAACTGGACTTGATTTACGCTCATTCTGGTTTGTTATATGAGATTATTCCCAATGCTCCATGTTCTAGTTTCAATCCCAAAGTCAAACCTGGACCACATGCCGATGGCATTATTAGTTGTGCAAGTGCAAAACCTGTGGATTTGGTTGCAAAACAAGTTAGTCAATTGTCAATCAACCAATCTGCTTCGGGACAAGCTATGGTTTCATCTCAACCCACCCAAATGGTGAGTGTACTTTCAGTGCAATCGTCAGACCAGAAGGGTAACCAGCAGCCCGGACGGAATAGAAAAAAGGGTAAGAATAATCGTAAGGGTGGGAATAAGAATGAGAATGCTAATAGTAATGACAAGAATGGACGGAATGCTGGGGGGGACAAGAAAGCTAAACGTGAGGTAAGTTCCCTTGCAAGTTGTGTAAGGACGATCACCTCACTTACTTGTGCCTTTTTATTGATGAGGCCTCGAGATTCTTGGCACAGGGCCCAGCTGTGCTAACTAACCCTTTACCTCAAAATATGAACTCGAGGTCCCATGACCATTCTGGTGGTGATCAAGATCCAACGGAAGGTAGTGGTCATGGTTGCATTAACATGGTCCGTGCTGCGAAAGTTGTGACCCGTGCGAAAGATTATGGTTCGTCACAACCCAACCCAGAAAAAGAGCCTGATCCACCAGGGTCCTCTTTGCATATTGAGAAACCTATGGATAAACTTGAAGCTACACCTCGCATTCCTAAGGGAGTCCTTAAGCATTCAGAGCACAATCCCAATGCCCGAGCCACCTAGAACTATTCAGTCGTCGAGTATTTGGGCCACACTCCTTGTGCGATGTCCACATTGGAAGTGCTTTAGAGTTGTTCTTTGCAAAGGAAGGCATTGCTTTCTACCATTGGTGTGAATGATCATAATTCTTCCTCCATGATTAAATTTGAAACCGCAGGACTTCAGCCTCGCTTGCCTTACTATGTGTCTCTTTTGATTCACATAGAATGTCTTAATATGATCGTCAAGTACATTGTGATTGACGAAGGAACTGCCGCTTTTGTGATGTCTTTATCATGTTGGAAGGGTCTGGGTTCCCCTGAGCTATCTAAATCAGCGACCATTTTAACTGCATTCGATGGAAGATCCTTTAGGCCGCATGGCATCCTTCCTTCCCTTAAATTCCATTTGGGAGGGAAGACCATTGCGATAGAGGTCGAGGTGGTTGATGCACCCCTTGACTATAATCTCTTGCTGGGTAGGAATTAGATGTACAGTATGCAAGCTGTTTCTTCTTCCCTGTTCCACATTGTATGATTTCAACATAACGGGAAGATAGTAACGATTGATTAAACGACATTCAAGAATACATCTATTACTGCATCTTCGGCAGCTTCGATCCCGATCATTGAACACTCTCAATCGTCAACTGGGAGTGTGGGTGTAGGCATGTATCCATCCCTCATGGGAAGCTTTAGTTGTCCTGAACCGATTCTTATGATAGGATCTAGTTCCAGTGAGGCTTCGACATCTATGAGATCGGTGTCTTTTTGCACAAGTCATATGGAAGATCCTTAGATCCTTCCTACACTGAGTACTCCGAGTGAGCCCATCGTGATGAATGTTTCCTTTCCTACATCTATGATAGCTTATCAAGCTAATCTCAAGTGTGTTGCAGAGCCTAGTCCTTCCTCTTCGTGGATGGAGGAGGAGGACCCTTATGTGCTGCCAACATGGGCAGTACAATCTTCTCACGTGCACGACTGCCTTGATACGGTTTTCCCTTTGGATGAAGCGATCATTGAGGCTATGTCGGGAGTTGAGCCACCATGGGAGGAACTCCATCATAGATTGTAATTTCTTCCCGAGCTTGACCGCTTGGAGCGTGAGGACTTTAGTGCTGTTCTTAGTGAGAGAGTTGGTAGTCCTATGGTTCTGTTAAGATCTCCTAGTCAGATGGCTAACAAAAACATGGCGAACATATATTCAATGATTCCTATCAACATCTCTCGCGATCCTGGCACGATAGAGAATGTCTATATTGGGGCAGAATGTTCCCATGCTGAGATTCTAGAATACACTGAGCTATTTAAAGAATCCCGTGATATTTTTGCTTGGTCTTATGACGAAATTCCAGGTATCAACCCTCAATTTGTCGAGCATGAGATTAAGACTTATCCGAATGCTAAGCCTATTCGACAACAATTGCGTGCGGTGAATCCCAGGAAAGCACCCGCGATTAAGGCAGAGATAGAAAAGCTATTAAAAGCCTATTTTATCTATCCTATTCCCTTGACGGAGTGGGTTTCAAACCCCATTCAAGTGGATAAGAAGCAAGGAGCGATCCGCATATGTATTGATTTTCACGATTTGAATCGTGCCTGTCCTAAGGACAATTTCCCCACACCATTTATTGATCAGATTTTGGATGAGTGTGTGGGTAGCGATGTTTTTTCCTTTATGGATGGCTTTTCCGGGTATAATCAGATACAAATTAAACCTGAGGACCAACATAAGACTTCATTTATTTTTCCTTGGGGAACTTTTGCGTATCGAAAAATGCCTTTCGGCCTTAAAAACGTTGGAGCTACATTTCAGTGGGCGATGACCTTGATCTTCCACAATCTCAAGTCAATTATCGAAGTATTTTTGGATGACCTTGCTGCTCATTCTCGTATGAGAATGCGTCATCCCTATCACTTGATATTGGTATTCGAAAGATGCCGGCATTATTTGGTTAGATTAAATCCTCATAAGTGCATCTTTTGTGTGAAGTCAGGTCGTTTGTTAGGATTCATTGTTTCTAAAGAGGGTATAAGAGTCGACCCTTTGAAGGTTGAGGCAATACTTCAGTTGTCTCCCCCAAATAATATTCATCATCTTCAATGTTTGAAAGGCATGGCAAACTTCTTATGAAGATTTGTTGTCAACTTTGCCAATTTGACTAGAGGCTTAATGCATCTATTGAATAAGGACACCACATTTTGTTGGGATGAGTGAGCCCAGGAGTCCTTTGATGCACTCAAGCAATCCCTAGCATTGGCCCCGGTGATTAGTCCCCCGAACTATAGCCATGATTTTCTATTATATGTGGTCATGTCCATGGAGACGATTGGTATGGTTTTGGTTCAAGAGGATGAGGAGCTCCAAGAGCATTTCATATACTGTCTAAGCTAGAACCTTATTGACACAGAGATTCATTATTCTCATGTCGAGAAGCTTTCTTTAGCAGCCGTACATGCGGTTCAGCGGTTGAGACATTATATTCTCCTTCGCCAGACCTTGGTTGTAGTCCATGTCAATCCGTTTCAATTCATCCTCACTCAAAGGATGATTGGGGGAAAATATAATAAATGGATTATCATTCTGCAAGAATTCGATCTCGAATTTGTTTTGGCAAAATCGAAGAAGTCTTTAATTTTTGCATAGCTTATATCGGATTTCTCGAGCGAGGCCAAGGAGTTGGTTTGTGAAGATACGTTTGTCAATGAACACATCTTCTGAATCTCAACCTTAGACACATGGTATGGGGATATCATAATATATTTACAAACATTGAAGACCCCTACTCACCTCTCACGAGAGGAACGACGATGATTACGTCATGTCTCTAAGAACTACCTCATAGTGGATAACACTTTGTACTGCCATGGGGTAGATTCCATTTTATGATGTTGTTTAACTCATGAAGAGGGTGAGGTAGTGCTGAATGATTGCCATGGAGGGGCGTATGGTGGTCATTTATCCGGGATTTCTATAGCTCAAAATATTTTAAAAGCAGGCTATTTATGGTCGTCGATATTTAAGGATTGTGTTGATGCGGTCAAGAGGTGCCACCCTTGCCAATTGTTTGCACATAATATGCGCTTGAAACCTACCTTGTTACATCCCATTATCACCGTCGGTCCCTTCACTGAGTGGGGGATCAATTTTATGGATTGCAACCCAGCTTCGGCTAGGGGGCACCATCATATTATAGTGGCTGTTGATTACTTCAAGAAATGGGCTGAGGCTATACCTACAGTTAAATATGATAGTGAGACAGCTGCCCACTTTGTATTCAACCAAATTATTGCTTGGTTCGGGATTCCGAAAGAGCTTGTCACTAACCATGGCTTGCACTTTTATAACCATATGATGGAAGAGTTGGCATCAAAGTTAGGGTACAAGCAAGAGCATTCCTCTTGTTATTACCCTCAAGCGAATGGACATGTAGAAGCAGTGAATAAATCACTCAATTCCATTCTCCAACGAACCATCACACAAAGCAAGAATAATTAGCACACCATGTTATATCCTGCTTTGTGGGCATATAGAACCGCTGTAAGACTGCCACGATTTTTTCTCCATATCAACTTGTACATGGAGTGGAGTCGATTTTGCTGGTTGAATGCAAGATTCCTTCATTGAAGCTAGCTATAGAACTCTTACCAGACACTTCACCATTGGAGGAGCATTTGGTCCACCTTGAGCAACTTGATGAGCAACGTCGGGATGCCCTGGTGGCTCTAGAAGTTAATAAATGTCGCGTAAAGGTCCAGTATGATAAGTCTATCCGTCCAAGGAGTTTTAGTGAGGGATACTTGGTCCTTTTGTGAGATCAACTGAAAGAACCCTTAGGGGCAGAAAAATTTAATCCCATGTGGCGGGGTCCTTACGTGGTCAAACGTGTGTTAGAGAAGGGTGCTTATGAGTTAGTGGATTACGAAGGGACAGCCTTAGTGGAGCCTAGAAATGGGCTCTATATCAAGAAGTACTATGCATGATGTTCAGCCAAGGTTGGCTATTGTATATTAGTGTACATTTTTGCATAGTTAGGTCTTTTTCTTATCGTGATCGGGTTTGTGATTAGTTTCCATTTCTTTTAGCAGATGTCAATGGAATCTTCCACCTACATAGGATTCGCTGATGGTGCGGGCCGTCACACTCAACACTCAGCCTCTGCTGCTTGGGTGATTTATACTCTTATGGGTCAGGTACTATCTTCAGGAGGCGTATGTCTGCGGCCATACTCCAACAATGTTTTTGAATATAGTGTTGTTATTGAGCTTCTACAGGATTCCATTTCACATGGCATTCTCTCTCTTGAGGTACGTCTTGATTTGGAGTTAGTAGTGTCATAGCTTAATGGTTTGTACCATGTTAGAGATCCGACATTATTAAAAATATTATTACATGTGAGATTATTAGAACGACAATTTGACAATATAACATACATACACATTCCAAGAATTAATAATCAAGTTGCTGGCTCATATGCTAACTACATGTTAGATTGGCATTTGTTTCATTCACAGTAAATTCATCACAAACACAATTTTTACACATGTAAATAAATAAACCGATCACCATAAAAAAAATTATATAAACATCCAAAATGTGATAATACATAGTGTCATGATACAAAATTGGGGCTCTCGAGCCACCAACATATAATACATGGTAGTACAAAATGTATAGACTCCCAGGTATCTAATCATGTGGAGGAGGAGAAGGGTTGTGATCATGGAAGGTCACTATGGCTCTAGCTAGCCATCGGAATAAATGCACCCATGCTCGTGGTACACCCACCACCTAGCGCTGCATAGCCTCAAGCAAGTCCTCGACTTGGGCCATGGGAACCCTATGTGTCAGTCTCACAAAATTGGTATGAATGCTCTAGAGCATCCACTCCGCATCCACACCCATGATATCATCTCCTCTTCTCCTCCGTTTATGATGAGGGAAGACTTCCAGCTGCCGTGGTCCCACATCTACACACAAATGGTAGATGTCACTATGTATTGTCATGCAAAAATATGTCTTTTGATTCCATATAATCAGAAAACACAAAAAAATTAGATAACTCAAAAAAATTTAAGAGAGGGTCGAGATTCGTTACCTATATCGCCATATGCCGATCCTGGTGGTAGCGGCATGTCTGGGTCCCCTTGAAAATCTATCCCCGCATAAGGGTAGTCATAGATGGCAACTATCTGTCATCATTGCCACAGAAAGAACTCAACTGGATAGGGATTGGCCACCCTACCTCCCCCCAGTCTGTGCATTGCATCTGCCCAATGCTGTTGGGCTGGATCTCGAACCCCGTGAAGAGGAACGTCCACTCTGGGGCTCAATCCTAGAACACGCTCGAAGAAAAAAATGCTCAGTATACTGCTGAACCTAAAGTTTCACACTCTGCCTGCCTTACACTCACTGAGTTGATGTTTCATGTTTCTCAGTAGTGTAGTGCTCTAGTCATAAATCATGGGTCTCATGCACTCCATTGCATAAAACATCAGAGGCAGCGAGGCCTGGTGGAGTGATGCCAAGCCTGCTATTTTTCCCAATGTCAATAGTATGGCCTTTAGGCCCATCACTTGTAAAGAATTGGTAGGGACCTGACTCCCCACCTTCTCTGTGTCTAAATAGCAATACACCGCAATGTACTCATTGATAATCAGGCCACCTCTTGGCCCACCACGAGAATGAAGGTTCACCACTTCCCCTCGTCTAGAAAGCCCAGTAATGAAGTATATGTCCTCCACCTCTATAGTGAGGGACATCCCATCTATCTGGAAGGACTCAAAGTCTGGATCCCAGTAATCCACCCGTATCTATAATAGTCTTGGTTTGGACCTCAAACCACCAAGACACCAAAACTTGTAGAGTCCACATGCACATAGAGCTTGTTGAGCCATTAGATCGGCCCTTACTGCTTCCTCTACCTCACCATGTTCACACTCTCTCCACTCTAGGACCATCCTGCACAAGAAATTGCAAATTTTCCCATTAGATTATTGAAAAAACCTTATGCACGGCCTCATATGCGACTGTTTTCAAAACAGTCACGTATGTACACGGCTTTGGGGTCATTTTCCGCGTATATCCAGCCCTATACATGAAAAAACCCTTGATTTCCATGTAGAATGCTATGCCCTGTTTAGTTTGGCCTAGAAAGCTTAATTGACCATGGAATTTGATCAAAATTGCATCAAAATGAAAGAGAAGAGCATGGGTAAGTACCTGGAAGAAACGGTAGTGGATTCCGCCGGCTGGATCTCCTAGAATTCGCTGTTGAAAATCTAAGCTCAAATGGGTAAAAGTTTCAAATGTTTTATAATATTTTGAATTGTTTACTATTTATAGAAATTTTTCAAATATTTGAAAATTGTTACCCCCTTCCTATAGTTTCGACAATTTCTAACCATTTTGGACCATTTTTGACATAATTCATGATGTAGAGGACCTTTTTCAGTGTCGTTTCAGCCGTTGGATTGACCCATTCATGCCAATCTCAGGTATCATGTCTAAACTGGCATATGACCTTCTTTGGAGACCCAGTGTGAGTCATCTAATACACTGATAAGAGGTTGGAGGCAAGACCAGGAACATACAACACATTGTTGAACTGACCATGATCAAGATCAATCCTCCCTTTGCCCAAACTTTCAGTGAGAGAGTCATCTCCCAGTACTATTGGTGGTCCTTTCGACATGTCAAGTGAGGTGAATGCCTCCTTGGTCAAAACCATGTGCCTTGAAGCTCCAGAATCAATGATGAAACTAGGTGAGCTTGATGTGCCAGCAACCAATGCATGAACTCTCTCTCTGTCTTCTGAACTTGATCCTCCTTCTCTCTTCTTTGAGCTGTCTGGAAGGGAGATGTCATTCTTCTCCAGGATTTTGGTCAGCATGTCTATTTTCTTCTTCATGCAGGAGCTCTCAGTATGATTTCCATTACTGCAGTATGTGCACTTGCTCATTTCTCCTTTATTCTTCTTCTTCTGGTAGTTCTTCTTGGAACCTTGAGGCTCCTTCGGAGACTTGTTCTTGTCTCTCTTTTGCTCAGGTGGCTTTTTATATTTCTTTTTGATTTTTGAATCCACCCTCGAATCTCCAGCAACCAGAGCTTGGTCTTTGGATGGTTTGATGGTGCCCATCATCACCAACTTATCTTGTTTTTGTGTGAGAGATTCCATGAAATCTGCAAGGCTAGGCATCTTCCAGGTCCGAACTGTCAACTTTGTGGCATAGAAGGTCGAAACAAAAACTGAATAGTTAGGTCCAAGATTCGAGAGTATGGCCAAGACCAGCTGATCATCCTTCTTTTCGATCCCACATTGTTTTAGCTGCAAAACAAGTGCTTTGAACTTGGAGAAATAGAGTTACAAGGATTCAAAGCTATTGGGACTCACGAAGATCAGTTCATTTTCGATTTGATGTCCCCTCATCTCATCTGTCTTTCCAAAAAGATCAGTAAGCTTCTCCCATACTTCATTCAGTGATGTCAATCCATCAAGATGGAAAAGGAAGTATCTGGAAATACTCATACACAAGAGACCATAGGCCTCATCCCTCCTATTGTGCCATTTTATCTTCTCTGCAGCTGCATTGGGCTCTGCTTCTGTTGCCATAGTCACCCCGTAGAGGCCTTTCACTCTCAACAGTATCTCCATCTCTGCTTTCCATTCAAAGAAGTTGAAGGGAGTCAAGATGATCTTCTGAGATTGATCCATAGCTCAGAAATTTTCTCGGCTGTCAGTAGAAGGATCCCAGTCACTGATTGTTGATGTATATGTAACTTCAGAATGTATTCTTCTATGTATTTCATATATTGTAACCTGATGTTTATTCCGGGATGTTTCTATTATGTATTTGAGACATGTGGTAATGCCCTGATGTTTCGATCGGGAGGATTAATAATGTAATCAAGTCATATCAAGTCATTAGGTAAGTCCCCACAGTTATGGGGCACTTGAGTTATTATACACTAATTAAGGTGTAGGATCGAGTAGTAATTATTAGGTTGAGCCTACTTGTGAAAAGGCAATTCAAGTGAGCGAATGAATATAAATAGAGAGTGAGAGTCTCTCTATTTATCACTTGTGACATACATCACTTTCTCTCTCAAGTGTGGCGCACTATTGGAGAAAGAAATACTTTGGCTTGACAGAAGACAGAAGGCTATTGCTGCGTTGGGAGTGCATCTTACTGTTTTGGGTTTCACATCTTGTGGTGATACTATCTTAGAGGAAGTTGCGGGGTTTTCTCCATTTATGGTTTCCCCAATCAAAACTCTTTGTGTCTCTTGTCTCTTGTGATGTGCTTATGTTATTGTTGTGCTTGTTATTCTCTTAGTGAAAAGATCCTAACATAATGCTAGCTTAAATGTTGAAAAACTAACATGGTATCAGAGCTAACCTGAGAAGAAGACATTGTGCAGCTACAGGAAGTAGGGCTTCCTAGTTTATGGATCTTCCTCCACATATTTTCAGCAAAAGTATGCTAGGATGACTCTCCATTGAAGGGTGCATTTTTCTGTCGATGCGGAACTCAATTTCAAGCATTTTCAGTTTCGATGTGGAAATTAGGGATTTCTTTAGAAGAGGAATTTTTGAGTGAGACCAGCATAGGATTTTTATCCTCATCAAAACCAAATTTTAGAGACCTGGATCAAGAAATTTGGTTGGGTGAAACTCCAGGAAAGTCAAACCCTAGTTTGACCCTAAGCTAGGAGAAACCCTAAATACTAAAACTGCTAAGTTTTGTTACAGTCGCTATATTCTGATACTGGAGAAGTCTCAGAAGATGAAAATTGCAGGGGCATAATATAAAATCCTGATGAACACTGTGTCCAAAACTCAGCCTCAGATTCGCTATATTCTGGGAGATATGATCTATCCACATTAGGGATCCATCCTCTTCATGAAATCATCCATAAACAGGACACCTAGGGAGATCTGCAATATATTGGGCTACAGAGGTCCAAATGGAATTCTTGAAGATGTTATAGAAAGGGAACAGAATTTATTTTCTGTGGTATAAATATCAGACTCAGAAGATGAACCAGTGACACGTGGAAGGACGTACAACTTCACTGTTCTGAACAGTCCTGTAACAGGTCACCTTGGGAAAATGATCATAAATCCAAAATGGTGAAACCAATTCTGATGAAAACTATGGTGTTGGATCAGGGACATGATAATTTACCTCATTGATAAATTTTAGACATAGAGGATTATTAATTCCAGAGATATCATAGAAACAGTAACAGGAATTTCTGCAGAAGAAATCAAAAAACTAGGGCTTCCTGTTCTGGGAGCTTCCCTCCACTGTTTTAAGAAAAGGAGTACATTGGACAGCTCCATTTGAAGAGTTTTATCTGTTCATCCAATCAAATCTGAAAGATTCCAAGTTTTGAAAATTAGGGTTTCTGTGACAAACCCTAGATCAGCAAACTCCGGGACAAGGACGGACACCTCAAATCGGTAAGATCTAATCCTTTGCTATTTCCATTTGAGGTTCTCATTTCAAAGTGATCTATCACATCAGATTGATGATAAGCTTGGTGAATTTCACAAATTCCAAGCATAGAAGTATTTGATCTCTCTGAAGAAATGGATTGGACACCTACATGAGTAGAGAGGTTCCAGTTTCAGAGGGAGATGAGGCTAGAAGCCTTACACAAGAAGAACTTGGTCAAGTCCAAGAAGATCATGGTTGATTCAGTCATGGATAAACTTGTACCACAAGTTTCTTCCCTAAAAGACACCGAAGATGTTTGATTCCTTGACCAAGCTATTTGAAGGGAAGAACATAAATCAGAATATGACCTTGAGAAACCAGTTGAAGAATGTGAAGATCCAGAATGCAGAGACCATGCAGTCATAAGAGTCTCTCAAATCAAGAACAACTTGAAGCGGTAAAAGAAGAAGTGAAGAATGCAGAAGTGGTGATGGCCACCTTGACTAGCCTCCCAGGATCATGGGATTCATTCATGTAAGGAATGTGTGGCAGAAGGAAGTGATTACTTTTATCATACTTCGACAAGAAGAAGAAGCTCAAGAAGAGAAGGTGGGAGTAACTGAAAATCAAGCTCTTTCCATCCAAAGAATATCCCTCAAGCAATGAGGAATATGAAGAACTCAACTCTTGAAGAACTTCTTATCCACCTTAGCTTTTGGATAAGAAACGATGCTATTATGAATGAAGAAGACGATGAAGCTGAAGGCTCAAGAAGGAGTCTACCCTCGAAACAAATAAAGATAAGTATTCAATTGTCATTTCATTATATTATTTTGTTATGCATTTGTTTATATTCAGTTATTGTATTATGAATGATAGGATGTTTGCATTAATGACAGATTACTACTAATATGCATGTGATGGGTAAGTAGCTCATGGGGCTATACAAATTCTCCATTGCTACTTATCTAGAATGAAACCTCTTTGCTGACATATTGGATTAGTGCACAATCTCAATGTTGTCCTGGTAGAGATGGAAGGCATCTAGAAAGTTTCAATGAGATATGGATGAATGTTGTATTGGCTAAAGTAGTTGCATGATCATATATTTATGCATAAGTGTTTGCCAGTATAAATATTCCTTATGAAATGTTTCTAACCATACAATTGCATTTGACGTGTAGGAAAGATCGCATACATAATCGCCTACAAGAAAAGAAGAATGAAGACTTGTTCCGAAGAACAAGTGACGACAGTTCAAAGACAAAGAATAATATGACGAGTGCAGTGACATCATTGATGCAGAACCTTCCAGCCACCAAGAAGAAAGGGAAGATTAGTTCAAGAAGAATGATGTCTGGTTGTAGTATCGAGACTTGAAGAGAAGTTCATAGTTCCATCATGCAGTAGATGGAAACATCGTGGGATACAAAGCAAGATTCGTAGCATGAGGCTTCTCATGAAGAGAAGGCACAGTCTACAAAGAAACATTTACAACTAATAGAAGTGAAGTCACATGACATGCATAATCATGTGTGCAAATGAAAGAAGGCCTTGTACAAGTTCAAAAGACACCCATGGGATAACACATACATGATGAGCTTGATGAATATCTTAACCTTTGCTACAAGGTTGATAAGGGATGACAAGCTCACAGATGGGTGCAAGATGAACTTTTGAAGAAGTTCAAGATAGAGGATCTTAGTATCCAATGATCCTAGATGGATACTACTTGTCACTTCAGTACAGAATGTTTCAGTGCATAGAGTACAGAAGACAGAGGGAGTATGATGCTTCGCTTCAGAGGAAGTGACTACAGAAGATCCTGAGGTTCGACATGATATGACAGGATGGATAGATTACTGATGACTCTAGGCTTTACTGAGAGTAAAGCGGATTCCAACCTTTGCTTCAAGGTTGAAGACGGAAGACCAGTGATGCTCCTGTTATGTGTCGGTGCACTATTGTTCTAGGTATGGAGGTGTGGCAGAGTACAGATGGAATCTTCCTTGGACAAGGGAAGTATGCAGTAGAGATCCTGAAGAGGTTTGGGATGATGGACTGCAAGGATATGGCCACACCCATGGCATCAAACCTGAAGCTATTGAGTGATGATTCTTCAGAGACAGTTGATGCTACGATGTATCGTCAAATGATTGGGACATTGATGTACCTGACGAACACGAGACCAGATATTTGCTTTGCTGTGAACACCTTGAGCCAGTACTTGACAGATCCGAGAAGTGTTCACTTGGTTGCTGCAAAGCATATTCTGAGGTACCTGAAGGGTACAATTGATTATGGGCTCAAGTATGATGCGAATCAGAAGATTAACCTAGAGGGTTATGTTGATTCAGATTGGGCAGGCAGTGCCATCGACAGGAAGAGTACTTCTGGATGTTGCTTCAGTATGGGATTAGGTGTGATCTCTTGGTTTAGCAGGAAGCAATCCTGTGTGGCACTGAGTACAGCTGAAGCAGAGTATGTTGCAGCTTGTTCAGCTAGTTGTGAGGCAGTATGGCTGCGAAAGCTACTATCTGATATATTTGATCTCCAGTTGGATGCTACTTGTATACATTGTGACAACCAGAGTTGCGTGAAGTTGTCAGAGAATCCGGTGTTCCATGACAAGTCGAAGCATATCGAGATCAAGTATCACTATATCAGGGATATGGTGCAGAGAGGAGCAGTGAAGCTCCAGTATGTTGCGACGGAGGAACAGATAGCTGATGTATTGATGAAGCCATTAGCTAGGCTGAAGTTTGAGTAATTTAGAGAGAGACTTGGTGTTCTCCAAATCGAGGTTTCCTCCTAGAGACAGTGATGAGTCCCAAAGCCATTCTGACGAGCAGGTCAGATGTAAGGGCTGAGCCATTCTGTCATGGTGAGAGGATTCAGTTCCTTCCATGTCAGATATGAGTGCTAGAGATCCAAATCCATTCTGATGAGCAGGTCAGATGTAAGGGCACGGCCATTCTGTTCATGGCTAAAGGATTTAGTTCCTTCCATGTCAGATGTGAGTGCCGGCCATTCTGGCGAGTAGGACAGATGTAAGGGCTACCGCCAATCTGATGAGCAGGTCAGATGTAAGGGCACGGCCATTCTGTTCATGGCTAAAGGATTTAGTTCCTTCCATGTCAGATGTGAGTGCCGGCCATTCTGTCGAGTAGGACAGATGTAAGGGCTACCGCCATTTTGATGAGTAGGTCAAATATAAGAGCAGTGTCATTCTGACGAGGAGGTCAG
>LPNX010706945.1:182732-255695 GCA_001517045.1 Pseudotsuga menziesii | reverse complement strand
GCTACCGCCATTTTGACAAGTAGGTCAAATGTAAGGGCAGAGCCATTCTGTTCATGGCTAAAGGATTAGATTCCTCCCATGTCAGATGTGAGTGCTGGCCATTCTAATGAGTAGGTCAGATATAAGGGCTACCAAAGACCTACCGTGGGCTAGGCCTACAACCAGCATGAAAAAGGGCTGGCTCTGTAGAACTTCCTATGACAAGATAGTACACACATGATGATGACCAGGGGAGATCCAGATTGAGCTATGATCCAGATCCAGTTATGATGACTCCTAGAGATCTAGATCGAGTGATGATCCAGATCCAGCAGTGGTGATCCAGATCGAGTGATGATCCAGATCCAGCAGTGGTGATCCAGATCGAGTGATGATCCAGATCCAGTCCAGTGATGATGATCCAAATCGAGTGATGATCTAGATCCTGTGATGACATACTATGATGATCCAGATTGAGAGATGATCCAGATCTAGATGACTTGAAGACGAGATGATCCAGTTGATACAGAGAAAAAGACTTGTGCTGAAAATTGTGTCGAAATAATACCTTCCTAGTTAAGAGGGAGTGTTGATGTATATGTAACTTCGGAATGTATTCTTCTATGTATTTCATATATTGTAACCCAATGTTTATTCCGGGATGTTTCTATTATGTATTTGAGTCATGTGGTCATGCCCCGATGTTTCGATCGGGAGAATTAATAATGTAATCAAATCATATCAAGTCATTAGGTAAGTCCCCACAGTTATGGGGCACTTGAGTTATTATACACTAATTAAGGTGTAGGCTCGAGCAGTAATTATTAGGTTGAGCCTACGTGTGAAAAGGCAATTCAAGTGAACGGATGAATATAAATAGAGAGTGAGAGTCTCTCTATTTATCACTTGTGACATACATCACTTGCTCTCTCAAGTGTGGCGCACTATTGGAGAAGGAAATACTTTGGCTTGACAGAAGACAGAAGGCTATTGCTGTGTTGGGAGTGCATCTTACTGTTTTGGGTTTCACATCTTGTGGTGATACTATCTTAGAGGAAGTTGTGGGGTTTTCTCCATTTATGGTTTCCCCGATCAAAACTCTTTGTGTCTCTTGTCTCTTGTGATGTGCTTATGTTATTGTTGTGCTTGTTATTCTCTCAGTGAAAAGATCCTAACATAATGCTAGCTTAAATGTTGAAAAACTAACACTGATGTCGAACCTGCAAAACAAATTTGAAGGAGAGAAATCGATCTAAAATGGCTCTAATACCATGTGGAAATTGAACCCAGTGATAGAACAATAACACTCACAACAATTATCAATTGTACATGCAAAATCACTCACAAAAGAGACTGAATATGGAGCTGAACACTAAACTGTATTAACTCAGTGTACAATAGCCAACCCTGTAACATCATAGGCTGCTACAATAAATAATTACATAAGGGATTCGAATGCATGAGGAGGCAATTCGAATCTAGTCAAAAGCAGGCTTACTAAAATTAAGCAAATCCCCGATAGGTGGATAAAGTAGTTTCCAAAACAGTCAAGGAGCTCACGAATTGGCAAAATCACTTGGGCAAGATAAAAGGTAATGGAAGGACAACTCATACATGCTTTTCATAGGAGAAAAGAGTGGAGGATGTGGAGGACAAAAAAATAGTTAACCTCACCTAGTCAAACTTTCCCAATTGCCTTAAAGCACTGAAAAAGCAAGCAATAAAGCAGAAAAAGAAGAAGGGCGCTTAGGAGGCTAGGAATAAAGCAGAATTGATTCCTTGATATTTCCCAAGCGCTCCATGAGTCAAAATTAGAAATTTTGACCACTATGTATGTGTAGATGACAACTTGCATAAGGTGGAATCATGAAACTAGGCAAATAAGACAAAAATGATTAATTTAATGTCTAAGGTAGCTAACTATGGGTTGATTATTCTAACACATAATACATAATGTCATATAAAAAAATGGGGCTTTTGAGCCACCAAAATATATTATATGGTCGTAATAACAAAAAAAATAGTACATCTAGGCTTTTAATCCTGTGGAGGCTGTCGGTCATGATAACACACGACAGCTCTAGCTAGTCGTCGAAATAAGTGAACCCATGCTCGTGGTACTCCCACCACCTGTCGCTGCATGGCCTCAGGCAAGTCCTCGACTTTCACCATGGGTAATCTATGTGTCAACCTAATCAATTTCATATGGATGTTTTGGAGCATACGCTCTGCATCCACACCTACAATGTCATCGCCACTCCCCCTCCGTCAATGATGAGGGGAACTGTCTAGATTTCTAGGACCCACATTTGCATGTATATGACCAAGTATCACTATATGTCATCACACCAAAAAAATGTCTTTTTGATTTCATATTATCAAAAAACAAAAAAAAATTAATAATTCAAAAAAAAAATTTGAGCCGGGAGTGTTACCTATCTCTCCATATGCAGATCCTAGTGGGATGGGCATATTAATGTCTCCACATAATTCTATCCCCTCGTAGGGGTAGTCATCTATGGAAATGATTTTTCTGCGCCACCAGAGAAAGAAGTCTGTTGGGTAGGGGTTGGCCACTCGTTCCCCTCCTAGTCTCCGCATGACATTCTCCCAACGCAGCTGAGATGGATCCCGAGCACTGTGAGGGGTAATCTCAACTCTTGGGCTTAGCCTCAAAACATGCTCGAAGAAGAAAGCACTCAAGATTCTTTCGACGCCAAATTTTCTTACCCTTCCCATCTTGCAGTCTATCAGTTGTTGTTTCATGTTGCTCAGCAGTGAGGTATTCCAATCATAAATGGTAGGCTGCATACACTCCACCGCATAGAACATCAATGGCCTAGAAGCCTAGTGGAGGGATGCCAACCCTGGAATCCTACCAAGTGCCAATAGTATGGCCTTTAGCCCTAGGTTATGGATTTAGCTCGTTGGGATTTGGATCCCAAACTTTTCTGTATCCAGGAGGCAGTAAATAACAATATATTCCTCTATGGTGAGGCCGCATCCTATCTCATGAGCTCGTAGGTTCACCACTTCCCCTCTACAGGATAGTCCTATAATGAAATAGATATCCTCAAACTCAAGGCTCAGGGGCATCCCGTCCAACTGGAATGTCTCTGTATCAAGATTCCATTAGTCTACCAGTATTTGGATTAGTCTTGGTTTTTCCCTCAAGCTACCAAGACGCCAAAATTTGTACAAACCACAAGCCCTCAAAGCTTATTGAGCCATTGAATCAGCTTGCACGTCCTTGTCAACATCTTCATGCTCACGTTCCCTCCACTCAAGAACCATATTGCATAAGAAATTCAAAGTTTCATTAGTTTTTGCCTTTGAAAATTTCAAACACGGCCTTATATGTTGTTTTCAAAACAGATGCATACATACACAGGTATTGAGGATTTTTTAGCGTATGTCGATCCGTATACGTGGAAATCAGCTTGATTTTTTTGTGGGCCAAAAACACCTATTTTGGGATGGCATAAGATAAAAATTTGACCACTAAAAACAAAAATAAAAACATCAAAATTAATGAGAATGGAATGATAATCTACCTGATCTAGACGGTGTGTGATTTTGTGTACCGAGGCTCCTAGAATCAGCTTCTCAAGTTTTTGGTTCAAAAACACTATGCGGGCTAAATTTCCAAATGGTATGGTGAAAATGTTTTGTTTTACTATTTTATAGAAAAATTTTGGAAATTTTACCCGCTTTTCTATAGTTTGGACCATTTTTTACCATTTTTTGACCATTTACCCTAATATTGTGTTGCAGGGGCCCGATTTGAGCGTGTCTTGACTGAGTCTTTGATCCATTCGTGCTTATCACAATGTATGAACTGGCATATAGGTTAGGATTTCAAGCCCTCTTGCATTTTGCATGACCTTATGACCATTTCATCTTAACCTTACATACGAACCCATTCCATAATGTCACGGAACCTTCATGTTGTTGTTAGAAGTGATATTATGTAAATGGTAGAGCCTTCCTATACATGGGTGCCCTAGTTAGATCCTATTTTTCATTTGGTACCCATGCTGATATTTCTCCTTTAGGTTTTGGGAGTCCCTTGTAGTCCCGCCATGTCCTTGAGAAAGAGATTCATACTCCTATTGAACTTTATGATGGCCATTCCCCATAGGGACTTCTTTGTATATCGAGTTGTAATTGCATTTCATGAGTTTTTCTTGCCTTGTTGAGCTTTATGTTGGATCCCTGCTTCAGAGTTATAAGCCATGTAGCCCAAGCTTATCTCGATTCCAGCCAAGCAGATCCTTTTTATATATCCTTTGTAGCTTGATCACCCTTTACCAGGAGGAGACTTCCCTCGAGTGTCCTTATCCTATACATGCTTCCTTTCATTGAGCATAGGTATGTTCCACTACTTGGAACTAGTTTTATTTCCTATGACACTCGCCACCTCCTAGCTATGTACTATAAAGCACTTTTATTCTTTTTCAAGCTTTTCAAAATATCTGAAAAATTCAAAAACTAAAAAAAACGTAAAAGGTCAGACAAGAAATGATATCATCTTTGGCAGCAGTCGAGTCGTGTCGCCTTCGAATAGAGCACTATATATCACATACATTGGTTGGGTTGTAATTTTTACTCTAATTTTATCTCCACCGACTGGTTATGCTTCCAGTTGCCATGGAGCCTCTGTTGATGCCTCCTGTGTCACAAAGATGTCCCAGTTTACATATCGAGTCCATGCTACCTACCTTCAGTCACCATTCACCTTATGCTCTTGTTCAAAGGAAGTTGAAGCCTGAGACGTCCATTCCTCAGTTATCTTGACTTTGCATGTCGACCCTTCCTGGTTCAGTTACTAGTTCGTGCACATCTTGTTCGAGTTCTTCCACATTATACAACGTTGTTGAGTACCTCGTTTTGGTTGATGGGGGATTCCTTAATTCACTCCTTCCGGCAAATTCCATTCCATTGACTTCATATCATTTATTCTAGAATAGAAGTCTAGATTTATTTGAGTGCCTTAAGACCTACAATCATCATTGGTAGGTCCTCTTTCCATCGACAATTTTAGGAATACATTAATGTCCCCTGATCAATGGATTATTTCAATTGTTCGACCACAACACATCTCTTCATACTTGTTAGATTGCACTCTGTACCTTGATTCCCATTTTCATTATTGGTGGGTTATCTCATGACTATTAACAGTATACATCAATCATCGGTAAACAGACGATAGACTACCATGTTTGACCTCGACACCTTTATTCACATGGTAGGACATGTACTCATAGAAGTTTGTGTAGAAGACCTTCTAGCTTGGTGGCATTCCATATGTGCTACCTCCTTGATCATGGCAGTATTCATGAGATTTCAGCTCTCGTGACCATTTGATTCTAGTGTATATCAAATATCTTCATCCACTATGGAGATCTTGATTCATTGTATATTGTATGCGGTTATGACCACACATGACATTTGTATATCATACCTATCCATGGCCATTGTACTCTTATGTATCCGGGACTAATATATGTATGTGTAGTCACATGCAGAGATTGATTATTGTATTGTACTGATGAGTGGCTGGTTCTTCTACCTGGGTCTTCATTACTCCACTTCTGGGATGGATTATATAATGTATTTCAACCCTCATGTTAACCCTCTGACCTTACACATTAGGGGGCATCTATTATAGCTGATTTTACCACACTTGGTAGATCACACCTTTATGGCCTTCCATGTACCTATGTAGACCCTTTTGATGTTACAAGATTATCCCCAAAAATCACCTGTTTATACCTATACGCGACTTTTAAAGCCATATTCATGTGTATATGCGGATTTTGAGCTCAAACCTGCATACATTGGAAAGTGTGCATGAATACAAATATTTTTGGAGTTTTCCTCATAGTAGTCTGAATAACTTGACTCTTGGCATTCCATATTCCTTGAGAACGCTCGGACTCGGCCCTCCATTACCTCTTTGGAGTGCTATATATTGAGCCTCTTGGATACATTGAAGGAGGAGAAATTGAAGACTAAGGAAACTATAGTCCAGTGTTGCCTCATTTGCTTATGCTTGAGTCTACATCCCTTTGTCCCTTCAGAGCACATAGTACTGCTTTTCCCAATATTTCCTTTTCTTTGTGAGCTTGCCATTGAGAGATGGAGGAATGAAGTGGTGGAGGCCCAGGTGGAGGACTTGTTTTCTCTGGTTCGCAGAAGTTCCGATAGAGTTTGTCACTATTGTATCTCTAATTTATTAATAGAAATATCCATTTCATATCCAATACATGTGCATAAATATGAATATTGTATCCATGGATGTATTTATTTTCTTATACATGGTTGATTATATATGCTAGAGTATCTCTAACACATTAATATCTATATCATGCTTGTCTTGTTTTTCGTTGTTGAAAGAAATTGTGAATGCAAGAGTGTTGGAAAATCTCAATGGGGATCTGCATCAACTGTCTAGAACAAGGTACGATTCATATCCCTTAGTGTTAGATGTTTTTATTGCTCTTGCATATTGGAAAGGATTGATTTCTGGTGTCATACTATCTGTTGTGGTACCCTCAAGCCATAGTAAGTTTCTGGAATTCAGATCATTTATTCTAGAATAGGAGTCTAGAGTCATTTGAGTGCCTTGAGACTTATAGTCATTAGTGGTAGGTCCTCTCACCATCGATATTTTTTGGAATACATAAATGTCCCGTGATCAATGTATTTCTTCAAGTGTTCGACCTCAACACATCTATTCACACTTGTTAGATTGCACTCTGTACCTTGATTCACATTTTCATTATCGATGGGTTATCTCACATCTATTAATGGTATACATCAATGACCAGTAATCAGATGATGAATTACCATGTTCGACCTTGACACCTTTATTCACATGGTAGGACATGTACTCGTAGTGGTTTTTGTAGAACACCTTCCAGCTTGGTGGAATTCCATATATGCTACCTCCTTGATCGTGCTAGTATTCATGAGATGTCAACTCTTATGACCATTTGATTCCAGTGTATATCAGATATCTTCATCCACTATGGAGATCTTGATTCATTGTATATTGTACGTGGCAATGACAACACATGACATTTGTATATCATGCCTATTCATGGCCATTGTACTCTTATGTATCCAGGACTGCTATATGTATTTGTAGTCACATGCAGAGATTGATTATTGTATTGTACTAATGAGTGGATTTTTATTCCACCTCATTCTTCATTACTCCACTTCTGGGATGGATTATATAATGTATCTTGGCCATCATGTTACCCCTCTAACCTCAAACATTAGGGGGCATCTGTTATAGTTGATTTTACCACACTTGGGATATCACACCTTTATGGCCTTCCATGTCTCTGGTAAGACTCTTTGGACCCCATTTACCTATATTATACTTTGATGTTCCAAGATTATCCCCAAAAATCACATGTTTATACCTATACGCAACTTTTAAAGCCATACTCACGTGTATACGCAGCTTTTGAGCTCAAACTCATGTACATTAGGAAGTGTGCATAAAGACAAATACTTTTGGATTTTTCCTCATAGTAGTCTGAATAACTTGACTCATGTCCTTCCATATTCCTTGAGAATGCTTAGAATCAACCCTCCATTACCTCTTTGGAGTGCTATATATTGAGCCTCTTGGATACATTGAACGAGGAGAAATTCAAGAGTAAGGAAACTATAGTCAATTGTTTCATCATTTACTTATGCTTGAGTCTTCATTTTACCTTTGGTATTTTTTCTTTGTTTCACTTTTCGGAAATGGATTCTTGATGTTCTTTCCCTTTGCACATCCCTTGCAAGTTCCCTCATATTTTATCTTCAGATCTAGTAACCCTGTTACCACCTTGCTTGCATAGAGCATTGCTTTGTAGTTGAGTGAGAGTCTCCTATGCCACAATTCACTTGAGTTGGTAGTATCATGGAAAAGGGTTTTCTCTGGATGTCATTTGAGTTTATACAGTCCTCCTTCTTCTTCTCCAATGACTACAACATCTTCAAGTGTCTTTCTTTTGGACCACATAAGTACTTGTCCATCTATAAAAGCGACTCTATATCCTTTCTTATTTAGATCATAGATGGAAAGTAGGTTCTTTTTTAAACCTAGTACATACAATACTTCCTTCATCTTCATGGAAGTCCCAGAGTCAAGTTTGTAGCTTGATTCACCAATACCTTTGATGGGATATTGATAGTCATCTCCCAATGATACCTTCAGGGAAGAGTTCTTCTCTTCAAGTCTTGACAGTGTTTTATTCTTCCATGTCATGTGCTTAGAGGCACCGCTATCAATAAGCCATGTGTCTTCTTCAGGTGTTACAAACCTAGAGAGTGCAGAGACTAACACATATTCTTATACATCTTCACCTCTAGTTTTATCTTGAGGTCTTTCTTCATCCTCATCTTATGCTAGATGAGCATGATGTGTTTTGTTTTTCTTCTTCTTCTTTGGTGATGGACATTCTCTAGCAATATGTCCTATCTTATGACAGTTGTAGCATTGATACTTTGAGTAATTTTTCTTCTTCTTCTGGAATTTCTTCTTCCAAGGCTTATGATTACTCTTTTTGAAGTTTGATTGTTTTCTTCCTTTAGTATGGGTAGCTAGAGCCTGATCATCTTCTATGAGGAGAGATTTTCTATTGGCTACTCTAGCTTCTTCTTATATGCAATCTTCCCATACTATGTCAAAATTCATACTTTCTTTTCTAGCACATAGAGTCTGAATGAATGAGTCCCAAGGTCTAGTGATACCATTGAGGGCAGTCATAACTAGTTCATCCTCATCAAAGGTGTAAACAATAGCACTTAGTTTCTATTTGAACTGGGAGACCCTTGTGAATTAATATCGAATATATTATCCTTTGATTGTCTTGGTGCCCTTTAGTTGAGCTCACACATTCATCTTTTTGTTGATGTTCCTTCCCTCATACATTTGTTTAGGTGTCTTCTTAGATGATACTTGAGGGGTCAAGTGATCCTTAATAGAATCAACAATGATCCACATTGCCTTGTTAGGTCTTGTTTATGCTTCTCCTTAGATTCATCTTCTTCAAGTTCTACAATATCATCCTTGATGTACTTCTCAAGGCCATTCTCTTTCAGAATGAGACCAATCCTATAGTTCCAAGCCATGAAATTTTCTAGGCCTTCCAATTTGTCCTCAAGCTTAGTGCTTGGGGCCATCTTGTCTAGCAGGTCACTAAAAAATGAAATTTATCAAAATAGGAGGTTGACCTTAATAGTAGATGCACTTGAGGGAGGTGAGTTGGTTGATCCAATTGCTTTCTACATATCCTAAATATTCAGTCTTCAAATCCTACTTGCGAGGTTGCAGCACTGTAGAAATTCTGGTTTTGTTTCACTACAGTTTTTTGGTTCACTACCAAACTAGACTTTGGATTTCCTGGAGATCCAAACACCCAAAAAAATCGATCTAGGGATTAATAGATGTGCTCTGGGGAGGCACAACTTTCTATGCAAGCATATCTTCAAAGCTCCAACTTTTGCAAAAACCCTAATTTCTTTTGGAGAGGGAGGAGAAAGAATTTCACCTTGTGAAAGCTGCTATAATCAGGTTAGCTCTGATACCATGTTGATACTTCATATGCTAGACTAGATTCATTACTGTTCAATTCAAAAATTATAGTAGCAGCTGTTACAGTTGATTTTACCACACATGGCCCAATCACACCTTTATGGCCTTCCCTGTCCCTTTGCAGACTCTTTAGACCCCATGAACCATTTTTGTACCTTTGATGTTTCCAATATCATCCCTAAAAACATGCATTATTTTCTATACACGACTTTTAAACCTATTCTCGCATATATACGCGGATTTGACCCTTAAACCCGCATACATCGGGATGTGTGCAAAAGGCCAAAAAAATTTGGAGTTTTATTTGATGTGGATCCGAGTCATTTGTCTCTTGGCCTTCCATATGCCTTGAGATCACTTGGATTTGACCTTCCATTACCCCATTGAAGCACTATATAAGGAACCATTTGGATACATTGAAGGGGGAGGAATTGAAGAGCAAGAAAACTATAGTCCATTGTTGCCGGAGCTTATACTTGAGTCTGCATCCCTTTGTCCCTTGGAGCACTTTGTATTCTTCCAAAGCTTTCCTTTGCTTTTGAGCTTGATATCAAGAGATGGAGGATTGAAGTGGTGGAGGCCTAGTTGGAGGACTCAGTTTCTCTGATTCGCAGACGTGCCGACAGAGGTTGTCACTATTGTAATCTCTTATTTATATTAATAGAAATATCTTTTCCTGTCCAATAATGTGTATTGAAATGAGTATTGAATCCATGGATGCTTTTAAATGCTTATATGTTATTGATTATATATGCTAGAGTAGGTCTAACACGATTATATATAGCATGCTTGTATTGTTTGCTAAATGTTGAGGGATTAAATTATCAATACAAGCGAGAGTGGAAAAGCTCAATGGGGATCTACATCAACTGTCCAGAATAAGGTATGTTTCAAGATCCTTTAGTGTTAGATGTTTGGCTTCTCTTGCATATAGGAAAGGATTGATTTCTGTGGTTACTTTCTCTATTGTGGTACCCCAAGCCATAGGAAGTTTTCTCCGTAACAGAATTGGCGACTCTGTTGGGGAGTTCCTAGTCATTTCCTTTGGGGATTTTTATTGGCATTAAATGTTCTTGAATTGCTTTGATTTCTTTGTTTTTGAGTCGATTCTAGGGGCATGTTTTCCTGGTAGTGTCTAATAGGAGTAATTTTTGTCTCATCTTTTCTATTTACCTTTTTTTATCTCTTTTTATTCCTGTACGTGAATTTTGGCTTCACAGTCGCGTGTACATGCGGTTATTACTGGGATATCCGCTTATATACGCGGGTTTTTTGCGCACAGTCGCGTATGCCCTGAGTTTTTCCTTTTAGGGGAAGATTAAGTGTTGCTGGGTGAGTTTTGATGATTGCTGAGTCTCCTTGGATGCTTCTAGAGTCAGTATACACCTCTGTTTCTGACCAGAGATGCTTTTTAGTTTGATTTTTTTTTAAGAATGTTCTTGTCATTGCATTTTCTATTTTTTGTTTTGGGATTAGTGCATTAGGTCTCTTTTACCTTAGTGCTTTGCGTGGGTGCTATTTGGTAGTGCTTGCAGAGTCTCGGGGTGGTAGAGTCATTCTTTTTCTTTATAATCTCATTTTAATTCAAAAAATTATACAAGCATTTTCTTCTTTGCATCATTATGCATCATTGCATTTTGCATTTTTCATGGTACTTGCACTAGGTTTGCTTGGAAAAGTATTAGTCAGATTTTCATATAGGAATGATTGCATTTTCATTTAAAGGAGAATTTTGCATTTCACGCATTAGCATACCCCATTTTTCATTTGACATAGTACATTTGCATTGATTGTTAGGTGTGCATTTTATTTCTTGTTGCGTCATAACACCATTAGTTGCACGATCATTACCCTTTTTGAGTAATAAGCCAATTAAAATCAACGCATATTAAAATGAATTACACTCTTTTCTTTTATAGGGTGCACCAACAAGATTAGGTTTTAGGGTCTTGGAATAGTTCATTGTGAGTAAATTCTCCAAGACCACTAAACGAAACATGTATGTGTCTGTCCAAGTGAGAGTGTGAAATTCCTTGGTATAATTAGTGTTTCTCAAGATCCTCCTCTTGTAAGCGAGTTAAGCATGAGGTAGTGTGAGTGGTTAATGATTGGGATGACCCCTGGTCATAACTAAGTAGAACTGGAGATATTTCTAGGACTGTATTCATATCTGGGGGCTCTTTTGGGAGTTTCAGGCTTTGCTACCCTGCCCATACGGTCAACCCCGCCTGCGACTATCCACATGAGCATTGATTATATTGAGGTGACCTTAGTTTCCTTACCTAGTTTATCGAGGGGGTACTTCGCAGAGGTTATTCTGCAGGTTTCCTACCCAGGTAGGGGTCGGACAGCATAGTCACTATATGCGTTGAAGCTGAGGGCCACTATAATTGGTTACAAGTATCCGCTTGTTGTGTATGGGAGTCTCAAGCCTCTCTTAGGCAAGACATACCTACTTCATTCGGGAGCTCACATAACCTACCCTTGTTTGCTTGTGATTTGGATTTACATTGTATAGGTGTATGCTCTGTGCACGCTAGTTTTCCTAGGGTTTGCGTAATTAGAAAGAGTCTTTTCATTTTTTGAGTTATTGTGGATTCAGGTACGGTACTTCATCGTTCTTGTCGTTTAGCAATACTTCCACCTTCCACATCTCCTCTTCCTTTGAGAGAGAGAAACAGACAGTCTGGGTAGACTACTTCTCACATTGATTTGCACACGATGGGAGAATAGAAGGATGAGATTCCTAAGATGTCTTCTCCACCTCAAGAGGTTGGGGAGGAAGATCCTACTCCTATATATGATCCTTCACCAGAAATACCTTCACATTCCGGTCATGATCCCTCATTCATAGGTCGTTGGTATTGGTTTTCGGGCAATGAGACTCACCATGAACCCACAAGAACTAGTCATGTTCTTTATGGCATGCCTGATATCCCTGCACATGATCCGGCACATCATACTGAGTCAGAATTTTAACCTAGCGCTACACTTGGGGGCACTCCTATTCCTTTCTGTGCAGAGAGATTTGGGAGCACTAGTCACATTGCACCTTCCATCTCGGTGGTGGAAGCTACCTCACATGTTCGTCCTAGACCTAGTTTTAGTATTCATATGAGGTTACCAAAACCGAGATGAGTGACCATAGGGAATACCACTTACATCCCTTCACATGTCCCTTTGTCCTCTATTCCTACTCCTTTGAATGCATTTTTGACAACCCTTCCTCCCCCTCATTCACGTGGTCCTTTAGGTCAGAATGTTGCTACTAGTCATGCTCGTACTGCGACTTCTCACATAGTAGTATCTCAGAGTCAAGTATCTCCTGTTGTCTCAGGAGGTCATATTCCTATTTCTAGATCGTCTTATGGTCCATAGCAAGGAGTTCCCCATATCCCTACTTATGGAGCTTCTCATGGGATATCCCATGGGACATATTATGGAGCTTCTGGACAATATTATGGACCGCAGTATGAATAGAGCTATATCAACCTTATGGGTACAGGTATCAACAACCCGCTTACTCCTCTAATTATGGATTTGTAGCACCGCATAGTCAAGGTACACCACATCATAATGCTTCCATGTAGCCCTACACGGGTCAAATGGGAGGAGGGTATTATGGCCAAGGCCATGGTGTTTATAGTAGTCGGCCTTATATGAACCAAAACTATCAGGGAGCATGGCATAGATTGGCTCAACCTAGGCTTCCTTTCCTTGCAACGTTGAATTTACCGGACTTGTTGAGACTAATGAATGATCCGGTATCTCATGAACCGGCTTGGCCGGCTGTCCCTAACAAGATTCCCTCAAACATTCCCAAATTTGAGGGCAAACCAAGAGAAGATCCTAGTGAACATGCTACTACCTTTCACCTTTGGTGCTCTTCCAACTCCTTACATGATGACTCAATCCGTTTAAGGTTATTTCAATGCACCCTCACCGGGCCTGCAGTGAAATGGTACATAGAGTTACCAAGGGGGGCATTCATTTTGTTCGATGACCTTGCTATCACTTTCCTCAATCACTTCTAGCTACCCATGCATTACGACGTTGGTATAGAAATCTTGTCGACATTTTGACAGAACAAAGCCACACATATCTCAGACCATATCCAAGAGTGGCGTAGACGGAAGAGGTTGATTAAAGCTTTCATACCACCGGAGTTTCTCCTTGAGTGGTTCCTTAAATCGTTGCTACCTTATATTGTGAAGGATGTTTCTACATCTGGAGTCTAGAATGAGGAACAAGCAATTTTTAGGTCACAGGAATTGGATTTGATTTATGCTCAATCCGGACTATGATATGAGATCATACCTAATGCTCTACGTTCTAGTTTCGATCCCAAGATCAAGGTTGGACCACATGTCGATGGCATTGTGGGTTGTACAAGTACCAAACCTATGGATTCAGTTATGAAACAAGTGATTCAATTGTCTATTAATCCATTTGCTTTGGGACAAGACATGGCTTCGTCTCAACCCACCCAAACGGCGAATGTACTTTCCATGCAATCGTCGGACCAGAAGGGAAACCAGTAGCCTGGAAGGAATAAGAAAAAGGGTAAAAAAAAGTGTAAGGGTGGGAACAAGAATGAGAATGCCAATTTTAATGACAAGAATGACCGCAGTGCTGGGGGGGACAAGCAGTATAAACATAAGGTTAAGTTTCCTTTCAAATTGTGTAATTAGGACCACCTCACTCACTTGTGCCCTCGTATGGAAGATGCCTCAAGGTTCATAGCACAGGGCCCAGCTGTGCTGACCAATCCTTTACCCCATAATATAAATATGAACTTGAGGACCCATGATCCTCATTCTACATCGGGTGGAGATCAAAATCCAATGGAAACCAGTATTGATCATGGTTGCATCAACATGATGCATGCTACTAAGGTTGTGACTCATGCGAAAGACTATGGTTCATCACAACCAGACCTTGGGAAGGAACCTTCTCCTATCGACAGCCCTTTGCATATTGAAAATCCTATGGATAAACCTGAGATTGCACCTCACATTCCTAAGGGAGTCCTAAAGCATTCGGGGCACAATATTGATGCCCAAGCCACCTAGAACTATTCTATTGTCGAGAATTTGGGCCAAACTCCTTCTACGATGTCTGCACTTGAAGTACTTCAGAGTTGTCCATCGTAAAGGAAAGCTTTGCTTTCTGCTCTTGGGGTGAATGATGATAACTCTTCTTCTGTCATCAAATTTAAAACCATGGGACTCCAGCCTCTCTTGCCTTACTACGTGTCTCTCTTGATTCATGTAGAATGTCTTAACATGACCATCAAATGCACTATGATTGATGAAGGTGCTGCTACTTCCATGATGTCTTTGTCATGTTGGAAGGGTTTGGGTTCTCCCGAGTTGTCTAAATCCGCTACCATGTTGAAGACCTTTGATGGTAGATAGTTTCAACTGCACGGAATTCTTCCTTCTCTTAAGGTCTGTTTGGGAGGGAAGACCATCGCGATTGAGGTCAAGGTGGTTGATGCACCCCTTGATTACAATCTTTTACTGGGTCGGAATTGGATGTATAGTATGCAAGTTGTAGCCTCTTCTCTATTTTGAGTTGTATGCTTTCCATTTAATGGGAAGATTGTTACAATTGATTAGACATCATTCAAAAATCCAAGTGTTAATGCATCGTCAGGAGCTTCTATCTCGATTATCGATCATTCTCAGCCGGCAACTGGGAGTGTGGGTGTAGGTATGTATCCATCCCTTATGGGGACCTTTAGTTATCCTGCACCCATTCTTATGATTGGATCTAGTTTCGATGGGGCTTCATCTTCATTGAATTCAGTGTCTTTTCGCACTACCCATATGGAATATCCTTGGATTCTTCCTTCACCGATTCCTTCAAATGGACCTATCGAAATGGACGTGTCATTGCCTGTAGAAATGATAGCATATCAAGCAAATCTTGATAGTGTTGCAGAGCCTAGTCCTTCCTCTTCGTGGACATAGGAGGAGGACCCGTATGTGCTTCCTGCATGGGTAGTTGAGTCCTCTCACACGCATGATTGCCTTGATAGTGTTTTTCCATCAGATGAAGCTATAGTTGAGGCCATGTCTGGGGTTGAGCCACCTTGGGAAGAGTTACATCGTACATCTTATTTTCTTCCCAAGCTTAACCGTTTTGAGCATGAGGACTTTAGGGAGATTCTTAGAGAGAAAATTGGTAGTCCCATGGTTCCATTAAGCTCTCCTAGTCAGATGGATGATGGGAACATGGCGAATATATCACCTACTATTCTTATCAATATCTCTCATGATCTTGACAAGATTGAGAATGTCTATATTGGGGCAGAATGTTCCCATGCTGAGATTCAGGAGTATACCAAGTTGTTCAAATAATTTTGTGACATCTTTGCTTGGTCATATGAGGAAATTCCAGGTATCAACCCTTGTATTGTTGAACATGAAATTAAGACCTATCCGAATGTGAAGCCTGTTCGACAACATTTGCATGTGGTGAATCCTAGAAAAGCACCCGTGATTAAGGCTAAGATAGAGACGCTGTTAAAAGCTAGTTTTATATATCCTGTTCCCTTGATGAAGTGAGTTTCAAACCCCATTCTGCTTGATAAGAAGTAGGGAATGATCCGTATATGCACTGATTTCTATGATTTAAATTGTGCTTGTCCTAAGGATAATTTTCCCACACCATTTATTGATCAAATTTTGGATGAGTGTGTGGGAAGCGAGGTATTTTAATTTATGGATGGATTTTCCAGATATAATCAGATTCAGATTGAACCCGGGGATCAACACAAAACTACATTTATTTGTCCTTGGGGTACATTTGCATATCAGAAGATGCCTTTCGGTCTTAAAAACACCAAAGCCACATTTCAGCGGGCTATGACCTTGATTTTTCACGATCTCAAATCAATTATTGAAGTCTTTTTGGATGACCTTGCTGCTCATTCTCATATTAGAATGCATCATCCCTACCATTTGAGATTAGTGTTTGAAAGATGCCACCACTACCTAGTTAGATTAAATCCGCATAAGTGCATCTTTTGCGTGAAGTCTGGTCGCTTGCTAGGATTCATTGTTTCCAAGGAGGGTATAAGAATCGATCCCTTAAAGGTTGAGGCAATACTTCAATTGTCTTCCCCACGAAATATTAGGCATCTTCAATGTTTGCAAGGCATGGAAAATTTCTTACAGAGATTCATGTTCAACTTTGCCAATTTGACTAAAGGCTTTATGCGTCTTTTAAAGGACACTACCTTTTGCTGGGATGAGCGATCCCAAGAGTCCTTTGATGCTCTTAAGCGAGCCTTAGCATCGGCCCCCATGCTTAGTCCACCCAACTACAGCCGTGAATTTTTTATTTATGTGGCCGCATCCATGGAGATGATTGGTATGGTTTTGGTTCAGGAGGATGAGGAGCTCCATGAGCATGTCATATATTATTTGAGCTGAAACCTTATAGATGCGGAACTTCATTATTCCCATGTGGAGAAACTTGCCTTAGCTATTGTTCATGTGGTTCAGAGATTGAGACACCACATTCTCCTTTGCCAGACCTTGGTGGTAGTTCATGTCAATCCATTTTAGTTCGTCCTCACTAGAAGGATGATTGGGGGAAAGTATAATAAATGGATTTTTATTTTGCAAGAATTCGATCTCGAGTTTGTTTCGGTGAAATTGAAGAAATCGTTGATTTTTGCGGAGCTCATTTATAATTTCCCAAGTGAGGAGGAGGAGGAGGTTTATGAGGATACATTTTTCGATGCGCATATTTTCCTTATCTCAACTCTGGATCCATCGTATGGGGATATCATCATATATTTACAAACGTTGAAGGTCCCTAATCACCTTTCACGGGATGAGCGACGACGATTATGTCACGTATCTAAGAACTACCTTATAGTGGATAACACTTTGTACCACCATGGGGTAGAATCCATTTTACGTCGTTGTTTAACCCATGAAGAGGCTAAGTTTGTGCTGAATGATTTCCACGGAAGGGTGTGTGGTGGTCATTTATCTGGGCTTTCTACAGCCCAAAAAATCTTAAGACCGAGATATTTTTGGTTGTCGATCTTCAAAGATTGCGTCAATGTGGTCAAGAAGTGTCACCCTTACCAGGTGTTTGCATGCAATATGTGCTCACATCCTACCCCGTTACATCCTATTATCACCACTAGTCCCTTCTCCAAGTGGGGGATTGACTTCATGGATTGCAACCAGCTTTAGCTAGGGGGCATCATCATATTATAGTGGCTGTTGATTATTTCACAAAATGGGCTGAGGCTATGCCCATGATTAAATTCGACGATGATATAGCTATGCATTTTGCATTCAACCAAATTATTACTCCATTTGGAATTTTGAAAGAGCTTGTCACTGACCATGGTAGGCACTTTCAGAATCGAATGATGGAAGAGTTGGCCTCGAAGTTAGGGTATAAGCAGGAGCACTCCTCTTCTTATTACCCTCAAGAGAATGGACAATTTGAAGTAGTGAACAAATCACTTAAGTCCATTCTCCAACGAACCATCGCACAAAGCAAAAAGAATTGGCATATCATGTTATATCCTACTTTGTGGGCTTATAGGACCGCGGTTAAGACTGCCACCGATTTTTCTCCATATCAGCTCGTGCATGGAGTGGAGTCTGTCTTGTCGGTTGAATGTGAAATTCCTTCATTGAAGCTAGCCATAGAGCTTTTACCAGACACTTCCACATTGGAAGAACATTTGGTACACCTAGAGTAGCTTGATGAGCAGTGTCGAGATGCCTTAGTGGCTCTAGAAGTAAATAAGCATCGCGTTAAGGTCCAATATGATAAGTCTATCCGTCCAAGGAGGTTTAGTGAAGGTGATTTGGTCCTTTTGTGGGATCAAGCTAAAGAACCTTTGGGGGAAGGGAAGTTTAGTCCCATGTGGCATGGTCCTTACATAGTCAAACGTGTGTTAGAGAAGGGTGCCTATGAGCTGGTGGATTATGAAGGGACATCCTTGGCAGAGCCTAGAAAATGGTCTCTATCTTAAAAAATACTATGCATGATCTTCAGCTAGGGCTGGTTATTGTATATTATTGTACATTTTTTTGCATAGTCGGGTTTTCTTATGGTGATCGGGTTTGTTGATTAGATTTCGTTTCTTATGGCAGATGTCAATGGAGTATTTCGCTTACATAGGATTTGCTGATGGTTCTAGCCACCACACTCAACACTCAGCCTCTGCTGCTTGGGTGATTTATACTCCTACGGGTCAGGTATTGTCTTCAGGAGGCATATGTTTATGGCCTTCTTCAAACAATGTTGTTGAGTATATTGTCGTTATCGAGCTATTACGGGATGCCATTTCATATGGTGTTCTCTCTCTTGAGGTACGTCTTGATTCGCAGTTAGTAGTGTCACAGCTTAATGGCTTGTATCGTAGTAGGGATCCGACATTATTACGAATATTCTTACGTGTGAGATTGTTAGAATGACAATTTGACAACATAACATACATACATGTTCCAAGAATTTTTAATCAAGTTGCTGACTCATATGCTAACTGTGTTAGATTGTAATTTGTTTCATAGACCATAAGCACATCACAAACATACATTTTTACACACATGTAAATAAATAAAATCGATCATCATAAAAGTTTTCCATTAAACATCCAAAATGTGACATCATAATACATAAGTGTCATAATACAAAAATGGGGCTTTCGAGCCACCAAAATATAATACATGGTAGTACAAAAATGAATCACTCTCATGTCGCTAAGCCTGTGGAGGAGGGGGCTTCTGATCGTGGTAGCTCACCATGACTCTAGCTATTCGTCAGAATAACTGAACCCATGCTTGTGGTACACCAACCACCTGACGCTACATGGCCTCAGGTAAGTCCTCGACTTGCGCCATGGGTAACCTGTGTGTCAAACATACAAAGTTTGTGTGGATGCTTTGGAGCGTCCGCTCCGCATCCACACCCATGATATCATCTCCTCTTCCCCTCCGTCTATGACAAGGGAATCCGTCAGGCCACAGTGGTCCAACATCTGCATACACATGACAGATTGTCACTATGTTTCATCACACCAAAACATGTTTTTTTATTCTATATATCAAAAAACACAAAAAAATTTAATAATTCAAAAAACTTTAAAAAGAGGGTTTGGGATTCATTACCAATATCACCGTATGCTGCTCCTAGTGGAAGGGGCATGTCCGAATCTCCCCAAAAATCTATTCCCGCATAGGGATAATCATCGATGGCAACAATCTACCGTCGCCACCATGGAAAGAAGTCAGCTGGGTCAGGGTTAGACACCCTACCTCTGTCCAGTCTATGCATAGCATATGCCCAACATCGTTGGGCCGTATCTTGAACCCCATGAGGAGGAATGCCAACTGTAGGGCTTAGCCTCGGGACACACTCAAAGAAGAACATGCTCAGTATAATACAAAAACCGAAGTTTCTTACCCTGGCCATCTTGCAGTCACTGAGCTGCTGCTGCATGTTACTCAATAGTGCAGTGTTCAAATCATAAACTGTGGGTCTTATTGTTAGGATTATTAATCCTCCCTTGTCCAAATTTGGTCATATGTCTAAATCGGGAGTCATGTCTAAATCGGGAGTCCGTCCCGTCTATTTATAGTCATTAGCACCATTGTTTAAACTTGACCTAATTGGGGCACATGTTTCAGTTACCAAAGTGTGGGGAACACTAATTGAGGCTCACTGCCACTTATTGCACTTGATTGCATAAGTTTAGGAGTCTCCTAGATCAATCCCTACAATTTAGGAAGCAACTGGGAGTGCCAAAACCAACCAAGGTCAGTTCACTTCAGTTAATGACTAGTCAAGCCAAGTTAGGAGTCAGTTACATTTAGTTCTAGTGGCCTCTACATTCAGTTAGCGCTAGGTTCAATTGATTGCACACATGTGGGGCGCTTTTCTCACCTGCCACAGTTAGTTAACCTTATTTAATACTAAATGTAACACTTGGTTGTGTTTTAGAACTCTGGTTATGATTTAGACAAGGACAGTTAACTACTGGGTCCTCCAATTGTGATTTAGACAAGTCTTGGTTACCTATAGTCAAGTAGAGTCTAATCAATTCGAACTTCCTCATGTGGATTCAAATTGCTTGTGGCTATTAAAGCCATTTTACATTATTGTAGTTATCATCTGGATTACTTTTTTGATTAATGAAAGCATTCACAGCTGCAAGCCTTTTGCACTGTTTCATTCGTCAATGGCTGAGTAAATTGTGAGATCTTCTTTGTGAGTTGTGTGTTTTTCTATAGATCTATATGCTCAAATTTAACACTCATGCACTCCACTACATACAACATCAATGGCTGCGAGGCCTGGTGGAGTGATGCTAGACCAGCTATCCTGCCGAGTGCCAATAGTATGGCCTTCAGTCCTAGCACCTGGATGGAGTTTGTTGGGATTTGACTCCTAACCTTTTTCATGTCCAGAAAATAGTATACTGTAATGTACTCATCAATGGTGAGGCCACCTCCAGGCCCACGAGAGCGTAGGTTCACCACTTATGCCCATCGGGACAATCCAGTAATGAAATATATGTCCTCCACCTCTATAGTGAGAGACATCCCATCGATATGAAAAGACTCTGAGTCTGGATCCAAATATTCTACTAGCATCTGCAGGAGTCTTGGTTTATCCCTCATGCTGCCAAGACACCAAAACTTGTATATCCCTCACGCACGTAGAGCTTATTAAGCCATTAAATCACCCCGAACAGCCTCTTCTACATCTCTATGTTCCCTCTCCCTCCATTATAGAACCATCCTGCACATTAAAAGTATTTTTTGGTCAATTTATACCTTAAAAAACCATGTGCGTAGATGCATATGCGACTGTTTGCAAAACAACCGTGTATGTACTTAGTTTTGGGCGGTTTTTCCGCATATAGCCAGCCCTATATGCGGAAAAAGCCTCGATATCTGCGTGGGCCGAAATGACCAATTTAGACTGGCCTAAAAGTCAAATTTAACCATGGAAATTGAAAAAATTTGCATGAAAATGGAAGAGGACGACATGAGAAGTTACCTAGAACAAATGGTGTCGAATTTCACCGGACAAAGCTCCCAGAATTCGCCTTGGAATTTTTGAGCTCAAATGGGTAAAAATATCAAATGATATGTAATTTTTGAATTTTTTACTATCTATAGAAAAATTTTGAAACTTTTTGAAACTTTTTACCCCCTTTCTATAGTTTTAAACCGTTTCTGACCATTTTGGACCGTTTTGGACTAATCTGATTATGTAGGAGTCCATTTTGAGCGTCGCTTCGACCATTGTTTTGACCCGTTCGTGTTGCTTTCAGGTATTATGTCTAAACTGGCATATAGGTTAGATTTCACATCCGTGTGCATTTTTCATGACCTTATGACCATTTCATTATAACCTTAGGTACGAACCCATTCTATCTTGTCACGGAGCCTTCTTGTTGTTTTAGAAGTGACATGATGTGAATGGTAGAGCTTGACCATACATGGGTGCCCTAGTTAGCTCCTTTTTTGCATTTGGTGCCCATGCCGACAATTTTTCCCTTAGGGTGTGGGAGTCCTTTGTATAGTATCGCCATGACTTTACGCAAGAGCCTCATACTCCTCTTGATATTTTGCTGGCCTTTTTTCCCCAGGACTCCCTTATGTCAAGTTGTAATTGCATTATCATAAGTTTTGCCTGCCTCATTAAGCCTTATGCCAGCTTCCCTGACTTTGATTATCAGCCATATAGCCCGAGCTTGTCTCGTGTCTAGCCACATAAAGCCATTTTATATATCATTTGTAGCTTGATTCCCCATTTTTACCGGGAGGGGACTTTCCCTCGAGTGTCATTATCCTACACATGTGTCCTTGCATTGAGCATAGGTATGTTCCACTGCTTGGAACTAGTTTGTTTTCCCATTAACACTCATCTCCTCCTAGTCTATAACTATAAAGCACTTTTATTCTTTTTCAAGCTTTTCAAATATTTGAAAAGGTCCAAAAAAAAATCAAAAAACCAAAAAACTAAACAAGAAAAGATGTTATCTTCGGCAGCAGTTGAGTCATGTCGCCTTCGAACAGAGCACTGTATATCACATCCGTTGGTTGGGTTAATAGTTTGACTTTAGGTGTTGTACTCATTTCTCTGAGTTTATCTCCATCGACTAGTTAATCTTCCAGTCCCTATGGAGCCTCTGTCGATGCCTTCTTTGTCGCAAAGATGTCCCAGTTTTGTATATCAAGTCTATGCTTCCTACATTCGATCACCATTCACCTTTATGCTCTTGTTTGAAGGAAGTTGAAACTTGAGTCGGCCATTCCTCAGTTCTCTTGACTTTGCATGTCAGCCATTCCCAGTACTGATACTGGTTCAGGCACTTTATGATCGAGTCCTTCCACATTATACAGCCTTACTGAGTACCTTGTGTTGGATGATGAGGGATGCATTAATGCCCTCCTTCCAGCGGATTTCATCCCATCAACTTCAGATCATTTATTCTGGGATAGGAATCTAGAGTCATTTTTGAGTGCCTTGAGACTTGCAGTCATCAGTGGCAGGTTCTCTTTCCATCGACAGTTTTGGGAATACATCAATGTCCCCTGATTGATGGATCCTCTCAAGTGTTCGACCTCAACACATTTATTCACACTTGTTAGTTTGCACTCTAGTACCTTGATTTCCATTTTGATTATCGGTGGGTGATCTCGTGTCTGTTAATGGTATACATCAATGACTGGTAATCAGACGATGGACTACTATGTTTGACCTCGACACCTCTATTCGCATAGTAGGAAATGTACTCACAGCGGATTGTGTAGAAGAACTTCTAGATTGGTGGTATTTCATATATGCTACCTCCTTGATCATGCCAGTGTTCATGAGATTTCAGCTCTTGTGACTTGATTCCAGTATATGTCAGATGTTTCCAGCCATTATGGAGATCTTGATCCATTATATATCTTTAGCCTTCAAGGAGATCATGATCCTTTGTATATCTTCATCATGAAGATTTTGATCTATCTATATTGTACGTGGCAATGACCACACATGTCATATTTTGTATTATTCCTATTCATGACCATTATACTCTTATGTATCTGGGACTGCTATATCTACTTGCAGTTATATGCAGAGTTTGATCATTGTATTGTACTATTGGATGGCTGGTTCTTCCACCTGGTTCTTCATCACTCCACTTCTGGGATGGACTTATAATGTATTTTGGCCATCGTATGACCCCTCTGATCTCACACATTAGGGGGTATCTGTTACAGCTGATTTTACCACACATGGTGGGTCACACCTTTATGGCCTTCCCTATCCCTTTGCAGACTCTTTAGACCCCATGGACCATTTTTGTACCTTTGATGTTTCCAAGATCATCCCTAAAAACATGCATTATTTGCTATACACAACTTTTAAACCTATTCTCATGTATATACACATATTTGACCCTTAAACCCACATACATTGGGATGTGTGCAAAAGGCCAAATAGTTTTAGAGTTTTCCTTGATGTGGATCCAAGTCACTTGTCTCTTGGCCTTCCATATGCCTTGAGATCGCTCGGATTTGACCTCCCATTACCCCATTGAAGCACTATATAAGGAACCCTTTGGATACATTGAAGGGGGAGGAATTAAAGAGAAAGAAAACTATAGTTCATTGTTGCCAAAGTTTATACTTGAGTCTGCATCCCTTTGTCCCTTGGAGCACTTTGTGTTCTTCCCAAGATTGCCTTTTCTTGTGAGCTTGCTATCGAGAGATGGAGGATTGAAGTGGTGGAGGACTCAGTTCTTCTGATTCGCAGACGTGCCAACAGAGGTTGTCACTATTGTAATCTTTGATTTATATTAATAGAAATATATTTTCCTGTCCAATAATGTGTATTTAAATGAGTATTGAATCCATGGATGCTTTTAAATGCTTATATGTTATTGATTATATATGCTAGAGTAGGTATAACATGATTATATATAGCATGCTTGTCTTGTTTGTTGAATGTTGAGGGAGTACATTATCAATACAAGTGAGAGTGGAAAAGCTCAACGGGGATCTACATCAACCGTCCGGAATAAGGTATGTTTTGAGATCCTTTAGTGTTAGATGTTTGGTTTCTCTTGCATATAGGAAAGGATTGATTTATGTGGTTACTCTGTCTATTGTAGTACCCCAAGCCATAGGAATTTTTCTCCATAATAGCAGCATATCCAGAATCATTGATAGAAACACAATCACAAGATAGACACAGTATTTATCCTAGGAAACCCTCAAGGGGAAGAAAACCCAACAAAAATTCCTCTGTATAAGATGTATAAAAGACAACCCCAAAAATAGGTGTTATCCTCCTTCTTCTCTCTCTCTCTCTCTCTCTCTCTCTCTCTCTCTCTCTCTCTCTCTCTCTCCCCTATGTGCTTCTCAAGTGAGTGAGCCTGTGTCCAAATAACAACCACAACTTTTCTATTTATACACATTGAGCCAACTGACTTTTACTCTAATCAAGTCGGCCCCACTAAACTGTCTGGGCTGATTTCACCTAGGAAGACTCAAAACAGTAGATTATATTATTCATTAGGGTACTAATGACTCGAATTATAATGGAAGCTTTACCTCATGACTCTATGATTACCAAATAAAATAGTAACACCCAGTAGGAGGAATAATAACATATCCCTTAGGTTACATCAAGAAAATACATTTAGAATATCCTTTGAAGTTTCAATATTTCAACATGGTGTTGTTCCTCCTTGACCCATTGTTTCGCTTCAATTATTTGCACTTGAATCTCTAGTGGAATCTCATGGTAATATGTCTCCTTTGCTTCTCTATCCTCAACGTGAGCCTTGTTGCACTATGCTACTGCTTCCTCACTTTGACTTCCTAGATCGACCTCTACAGGAAATAAAGAAGGATGTCATTGAAGTCGAGAGGTTAGGGGGAGGAAAAAGCAGGGTCGACAGATCCCTCGACAAGATGAAACTATATGAAACAAAACCCTCTATAGGATGAAACTGGGAAAGTGAATTGAGAGAAACAACATAATTATATTTTCATTTGTGGGGGGTGAAATTATAGAGGCGCATACAAGACTTATTAAATTGCCACTATAGATGCATAAGAATTAGAGCAAAGTAGGAGCCCCATTGATTAGCATCGTTTATTCCCTCACGTTGCATCATTATGAACTTTCTCTCCTTTTCCTTGTCTTCATACCAGAACCCAACCAAAATTGCAGGTATCATTACCTTGAATTGAATTCGTAGAGCCACATTCATCATTGCTTCCATCCATAACAAGTTCAAGTGACAAGGAGGAGGCATGCTAACCATCCCACTTAATCTTCCATTAATCATATGCATGAGTAGGTTAGTTATTCACAGGACATGTCACTACGTGGAGGTCATGCATAGGGTGTCCTCTTGACCGCTCTTCCCTCCCTAACACCCCATACAAAGACACAATTTTCTCTTATTTAAAAAACACTTTTAACAATTAAAAATCAAAATACTAAAAACAAATATATAAAAGAAAAATTATTTTAAAAAACAAAATATAAAATAACCAAAACTAAATTATTACTTTCCTTGTGCCCTTCCCATCTCCATTCCCTATCTCTTTCCCGCCCTCTGATTCTCCCAAGCTACACCTAAAACCGTTACCATTGCCTTCTCACATTATGATATTTTTTCTTTTAATAGATGTTTCTCCTCATCAATTTCCTCTCATAAATATAATTTTTCATTTTTACCTTCTCAATTGGTTATCCATCCCTTTCTCCAAAGCCACCACTCAAATCCCCGTCCCCCTCCTCTCTCTCTCTAATTTTATTTTATTTTTAACAAAATTATTTTAGATGAAAAAAAAATTGTTGATGTTTAATTTAAGTTGATTTTAAGAATTATATTTCAATATTTTAATGGTTAAGATCATGGTTTCAAAACTGTTATAATTATGAAGAGAATAGATATTAATTTAGGGTGACTTTTTATTTGAAATTGATTTTAAATTTTATAGTGTTAATGGTTAAAACCACTTTTCTTTAAAAATTGATTTTAAAGTAACATCCATTCAATTTTTTTTAATCATAATTACTCAATATTATAATCAAGACACTAATACCGTTTTTGTTTGAATATTAGATTATCAAATAATAAATACGTTACGTATGTTTGTTTGAAAATTTCAAAATATTAGATCATCAAATAATAAATACGTTACGAATGTTCTGAATTTGTAACCATTTCAATGACCACCTTATCTATTAAAGGTGTAACCTCGTTGAAGGAGATTTCATCTAGGTGTTTTGGAGACCTCCATATGGCCAACGACTTTGGACTAGAATAAGGGAAATTTCATCTTATCTTTGAAATCATTAGTTTTGTTTTTTTTTTCCAGAACATGGTGTAGATGGAGTTTGTTTTTTTCTTTTCAGGTGAAGTTTTTATTTGATTTTAATCCAATCATATTAATAATATTAATATATTTCATATTAATAATATTAATCTATTTAATATGTTTAATAATCATACTTGATAATTATAATTTATTTAATATGCTTAATAATCATATTAATCTATTTAATATGCTTAATAGAAATTCTTTGAAGAAAGAAAACGAAAAGGTATTGAATTTACATGTAGTTGTAATATAATCTTTTTATATTAAATTTTACATAATAGATTGGAGGAAAGAATTGAATCTAATCGGAATCATGAGGCAAGTTGTCACTATAAAATAGTATAGTAGTATTTATTATTGCATGGTTTTAAGTAATTTTTTTAACTCTTTTAATAGAATTTAGTGATATTAATCTAGTTTTGATTGTATAAATAAATTCAAGAAAAAAAAATATGATTTATTTTTTAATTGGAGATTCAGCTCTTCAAACACTTTTTAAAAACCTTGAATTTTTTTTTTTTTAATAAACAAAGAGATTCAGCTCCTTCAAATCTTTTTTGATTTCATTTTTATACAATTTAAGTCTTTTTATCTGAACGGTAATATCTCAAAATCTTTTTTGATTTCATTGTTTATACAATTTAACAGTCTCTTTATCTGAACGGTCAAAATTTTATTTGAAAAAAATAAAAAATGATATGAAAGGTCGAAAACGATAAGAAAAATTATCTCTACGCAAAATTATGTAATCTTTGGCCGAGACCAGAATCTTCTCCTCTGCATAAGATTTCAGAATGTATTAAAAAAATGTGAAAGGAACGGACTAAATATGCAGACAGCCCTGCAAGTCTGCTACTCTCATGACATTGAAATTGCCCTGCCGTGCTCTGCATAAGATTTAGATTTCAGAATTGATTAAATAAATCTGAAAGTCACGGACTAAATCTGAAAACAGCCCTGCTACTCTGATAACATCGAATGCGCCCTGCGCCTTTCGTTCAGAAGAGTGGAGAATACCTAGTATACAATAAGCTTAAAAGCTTCCTAGTCTAAATCAAATATTAAATGTCTACCTGCATGTTCACGGGTTACTATTACCCCTTAACTAAATACTATGTTTGGTAATTTGGTAAATATTAGTATTCTGCTGTGTCCATGCAAACTTGTCAGAAGAAGTGAAAATCTGAGAATCTGAGATCAGAGACCGGACGTCCAGTACATTCATTAAGATAATGTTTACAATAGCCAAGGGAGTCAGGGACAGGGACTGTTCATGGGAAAAGGAAGCGCGGGTCAGCCTCCAAGGCAGCCATGAAAGCAGGCATAAGACAAATCTCTACAGCCACACTTCCTGTTCCTTCGCTATCCGGATATGCAGACATTTTACCATCAAACTTGTTTGCCCATCCACTCCTTACAGCCACTGGTCTTCCCCATCCAAAATCGTTGTCGTACATTGGAAATCTTGGAGAGCTTCCCATCATCACACTGTTATCGCGAATGGTTCTATCGAGCTTCAATACAGTAGGGCGTTGCTTATATTTTTGCAGCCCCGCCCTAATGTTGGCATCGCGGTGTGGCCATATGATGCGTTGCAGCAAGCTCGCTGCGGAAGAAATATCGCAGGCCAGGAGCTCCCCTGCCGTGACTGTGGTCCTAACGATTTGGATAGCGTTGCCGAAGTAAGAGTAAGGCAACGGTGGATTCAATCTGGATCGGCAGTTCACTGCGAGCTTGAAGGTCGTCGGTTCGTCGGGAGCCAGGCCACGAGCCCGTGTGATGGCCTGCCATATATGAGCAGAGAGTGCCTGGAAGGACGAGATTATAATTGGGCTTGGACTTTTTGAATTCTTCCGGTTGGCTCTGTCCTTTAGCCTCCAGATCGTCTCCTTGCTGAAGTGAAATATCTTTTCGCTCAACATAGGCGGGGAGAACTTCTCAATCGTTTCGGTTTTGGGCAGGTTGAGCGCTATGCGGGAGCCTTTGATGTCGAAACACCGGCTGTGAAGAGGCGGGTGAGAGATTGCGACCGCTCCTCTGCATAGATCAGCCCATGAGTTTATGAAATGCCAGAGTGAAGTACCGTCTACGGCCGCATGGTTGATTGAAAAGCCTATTGCAATTCCATCTCTCAGCTTCGTTACCTGATCAAAATCAAATTTAGAAAGCAACGATGAGAAACAGAAAACGAAAACCATTGAGTCAAAGTGAATTTAGAATTTTCCATTCACAGATAGGAGTAGCAGTGACCGAAGATAGGCACAAAGGCTCTCTGAATATTTTAGTTCCACATGAGAAACGAATAATACTATTAAAACCCGACATAGGGGGCTTTAGGATTTAGAAGTGTGTAAACTCACCTGGACCACCAACAAAGGAAGAAAATGACCGTTAAGATTGATAGCGCCATCAAGAGCAAACAATTGGCGAACGACCGGGCCAACCTCCGCCTCCATTATTTCTTGAATCCCAACATCTGACGCAGATGCTTCGATCAAATCCGCGCCGGCGTCGTTACAGTCGATATACACAACGCCATCCGAATCAGTGAGCAGCCTTCCCGCCAACGGGTAAAAGTAGACGAGGGATTCTGAAAGGCTCTTCTTCAGAAGCTCCACCACCGAAACGAAGTGCTGGTCGGCGGAGGGCAGGTCGTATAAAAGACCTTTCTGAATGTAATCGCAGCAGAGCATCTGCAAATCGGAAGGGCAGAGCTTGCATTGTTGGGGCTGTGAGGGACGAGCGGGGATTACCGTTGATTTTCGGCCCAGGTGGACCTGTGGGTGGCAGAGGATTTGGGCAACGGCAGACATGGCGAAAAGATTAAAGACTTGCAACAATATGGCGTGTGGCGTGTTTTGTAATTTCTAAGAGAAATGCAACCATTATATAGCCTCAACATCCCACAGGAAAAGTTGAATGATTTGACAGAATTATTAAATATGTCTAGTATGGTCTTCACAGACCATATGTCATCCTGAGAAGTATTAATAGTATTTTACTTATTATATACAAAATTTTATAATATTGTGTGAATATGTGCTGACTTATTTTAATAAGATATTTCGAAGGTTATGCTTGCTCTAGGTAATTTCATTTAACTAAATATATAGGTTTGAGAAAGTTTATATTATTATTGTATGAAGAGTATTTAGGTGCTTGTAATCTAGTATTTGGTGTTCTTATCTTTGGATTATATTTGGTGTTCTTATCTTTCGATTATGTTGGGACCATATAGTGTTTCCGGCTGATAAACATATTGGAGAATTTGTACGATGAAAAGGTATATTTTAAGTTTATTAATATAAAATATAGATTTATTATTGAAAAAAAATAGAATTGGGAGATGTCTATGGTCATGTTATGTATCAAAATTAGGAGATGTGTGAGGTCAAGTTATGTATCAAAATTAAAAAGTAATTTATAGTATGGGAGAGATGTGTAACATTACTTAAAGGAGTCGTTTAAACAGGGGAATATCAAAATTACAAAGTAATTCCTAGTATGGGAGAGACTTGGAATATTATTTAAAGGAGCTGGGACGATTTTGACTTTCAGGTCAATTTTCCGCCTGAAATTTTAAGCGCATTTATAAATGAAATCAGGTGACACGAAAACCCCCAACACCCACACTTTGTAAGATCTAGCAATGCTTTTATGAGTTTTGAAAATTTCGTGAAAATTCATGGCAAAAAACCAGTAAAAACCAACAAGAAAAAGATGGAAATTCGTCCCATATTTAGACAACTCTTTACTTAAATGTGTCACAAAAAAAAAAAATTTAAAATTATATTAGCTCATAAAATTTAAAAATTAGATGCCTATGTGTGCTGATAGTTCCACCTATACAATGGATTTATGCCCGTTTAAAGGTAAACCATACAGTGGTTGTAAATGGATACCCTTAAACCATACCATAGTTTTTATGTTTTTTATGTTTATCCAAAAAAAATTATGTATTTTTTAATACTTTATAATAACATTTAATAATAACACAACCACTTAACTTGTGGTGGAACATTTAGGCCACAAAGTGCAACAAATGAGTTATATTTTGTTATGGGGTTATCTATGCATCTTCTAAAAATAATCCATGCATCAACTATCTATTATTTTTATATTCATAAAATCAATCTCTATATTAGACGTGTCTCAATCTCTACAATCTAGAAAAAACATAAATGCTAATCCACCCCAAATTCTAAGATATAAATATATATTTGTGTAATTAGTAATTAATTTCTATTTAATTATGAATATATATAATTTAAAATTAAATTATTATTTACTTACTTTACTTATTGCACTAAAGTCGACAATGTAAGCTCAAAATCTCTAAATATAATTCCCATTATCGATTCAATTGAACCATAATTAAGAGAATTTCATGAACATACGTGAAGTGTGATCATTTATTTCATATACTTATAATTGAAATTAAGTTTTTAATTTAAAAATATCATAATATGTATTTTTAATTATAAAAATAACAAATACAAATAATTTGATTTTATCCTACGACGAGTCTTCTCATCATAATACTTACATGCAAAGGGGTCATGTGTAGATGACTTAAAGATAGGTGGGACTCGTCGTGTAGGTTAGTAGGTGGACATTCCCATTTACTATGTTTCCATATAACTGACCTTGTTATAATAACTCATTTATGGGTTTGGTACTATCTCCTAGATGGATATTGGATACTGGATACTTGTTAGTTGTACTAATTTCGGAGTAGTTTTTTGTGTGAGATTTTATGGTTTTTCAATCTAGTTTAGTCAATGATGGGAAGAATGTTTGCAAGGTGATGAGGCTTTTATTTGGGAGGTGCTATAGTTGACATCGCCTTCGATCTATTGGTGATAATTTTAGAAAACAACAAAATTTGTAGCTCGAGATCTTCCTTGTGGAGATGATTTTTCTTATCCTCTTTTGTGGTGGGTTTTCTTCATCTTGGCTCCTAAGCTACTCGGGGTTCAATATGGTGCACACCAAGGTTACAAAGCGTAATCCTGTGAACGGCCCACAACACTCCCACATGCCGAGGGACCTCAAGGATGTCATGGAACTTATGCGAAGATTTTATTTGAAACCAAAATCAGGAAGCAAGCCAAGGAACACACATAGTGTTTGGAGATGAGCTTGCAACGTGGAAAGTCTCACCCAATGGATCAGATCTGGTTGATGAATTTGGAGGCCTAGTAGAAGACTTTAGCTCTACCAGAACCCAAGAAACACGTCATACAAGGATTTTAGGCATGTTCTGGAGCATGAAATATTTGTTCAGTTTGGATTTGGAGGACTACATGGAGAGAAGATTACATGATGAGATTCCCGACCCCTCTGTCATTGCTCGACTCATGAGTTTGGAGGAAGGAATGCAAAGGTTGACCCATAATCAAGTAATTACCAATTAACATATCAACGAAAAGATGGATTCTCTAGCCAAGGAACTTACTAGGAAATGGTTTAGTAGGCCACCTTTTGCTAGTCCATTGGCCACTCACATGGTGTATCAATGTCCCCCAAATGTCGGTCTTCATGAAGCCAAGAAAGAAGCCCCAGGTTCAAGCCCTGCGTTAGCAATTGTTTATTATGATGATTAGGCCTAGTTTAGTTTTATGGTTAGTTTTGGGGCCTGTTTGCAAAACCTATGTTTTAATTTCATGGTCAAAACCCCCAACTTATGGAAGAACCCTCTGTTAAACTAAATGATTCAGACCATTTCCACTTAGTTTAGTTAGCTACATGCTTCTTAGCCTTTAACAAATTTTGGGATGATTGTTATATCTTTGACATCTGGATGCACCCTGCAATATGATGCTCTAGTAGTAACATGTACAGTTCTTTTTTCTAGATTAATATAAATTCGAACCTTAAAAAAAAATTGATTTTAAATGTGGTTTTTAATCAAGTATTATATTTATAATTTTAGTATGATGGAATTGTTATTATATAAGTAAGCAACATTTGAGTTATTATATTTTGATTTTCAAAGCTAACAAGTTGTAAAGATTATTATTTTATAAATATTATAGAATTGAATTTCACTATACATATAGCAAGGCCATTGTAAAGAGAAAGTACATTTTATTTTCTACCTTTTTAGTATCATAAAGATTACAAATAGTTTTTTCCCATGGCATTTTATGTTGTGTTACTAATTCCAATATGAAGCTAGTATTATTTACTGTTTTTTTTTAAACTACTAATATAAGAAATATGATTGAATTTTCTTCTTAGTGTGCAATTTCTTCATAGTACATTATCTATATTTAATTATTCATCATATTTTAATAATGTTCTTTTTCTTTTTATTTTAACTTGGGGTTAGTGATCTCTTTATAATACATTATTGTTTTCTTATTCTCTATTTCTTCGTGATACCATAATTTCTCTTTAAATCTATTTTTGATGGTGCTTTTAATATTATTGATCATGAATCCTCTAATGGTTTAGCATGGAAAACTATCTTTATGACAAGCTTTGTTAGGTATCAGGTGACTTTTACTCGAATTTAAAGCAATGATAGGAAGAGTTTTATCCTTCATAAATAATTACCATATGCTTGTACATTATATACATTTAAAAAGAAAATGGCATAAGAGGTGTTGTTCATAATTTTAAGATTATTAACTATAAAGTATTTTTTGATTGGGTCAATTTCCCTACAAATTTATCTAGAAATGATACAATTTTAAACCTCACAACCATAAAATATAATTGGAATACTAAAAGGTTATCAAAGACAACTTTATTTTATTCATAGAACTAGAGATCCACTTCTTCATAGTTAATCTTAAGACTAAAATATGTTTTGCAACCTCTTACATCAATCACTTTCTCCACACTGTAGTTCTAGTTGAGGTTGTGATGTAAGTAAAATCCAATATACTTATATGAATTAACTTCATAGAAGTTGTCATTGACATACATAAACTTGGGGAAAATGATTTTCTTGGATTTTGTGATTATAATCTTAATCGTTTTTAATATAAACTAGTATATATATTCATGTTAATTCTAGATCAACTAAGTATTTACACCTCTGTAAAAGGGTAGGGTATGTACACCTCCATAAAATTTAGCAATCAAATCACTACGTGAAGGAGATCCATTGATCCACAAATAAGAGATCCTCATATACCAATTTTGTGTCTTGCTAGACCATGGTCTTAAAAAATAAATTATTGTTATTATTATTATTATTATTATTATTGAGAGGTGTCGAAAAATCTTAGTTACAAACCTCATGTTCCTTAAAAGACCATAAAAACTATGCTAGTATTTTTATGTTATTTTTCTCACTTTTATTACATTAAAGACTTGCTTTCATTTTTTTTCAATTTTAATTTAATAACATCATGCTCCTTTTAAATTTTTCAAAAAAAACTTTGGAAAAAACTCGAAATATGCTTCCCATATTTAACAATAACATCCTCAGTAAACCAGTCGATATAACCCTTCTTAACCCATTAAAATAATGTATTCAATTCTCAATATCATTGACATTAACTAAAAACTTATGTACCTACCATCATAATTCATTTCATCCAAAATAAAATACAAAATATACCTAACTTACTAAACAACAAAATATACCTAACTTTTATATTCTTTTGTGGATTTTTTTATTGTTATAATAAAGTATATATTCCGAACTTTCATGGATACTTATGATTATTACTTCCACAAAATCATTGGCCTAGCTCTTTATTTCTACTATTTTAGAGTAAATTAAAACATCAACTAAAGATTTAATATGTGCCAAAGCATTAAAATCGGAATCATCACTCCTAAAAGGGTACTATTCACTTTACCATTACACCACGCATTGTACTGTACTCAGAAGTACCTTCCTGTGTTGGGAACGAAAAGACTATTGGTGACAGGCATTGTCCACCCATGTCCATCAAACATATGTATTTTGTAAGTAATGTCCTTCTTGATATAATAGATAAGATTCTTATCCAACCTATGCATGGATGGAAACCTTCACATAATAGTTGTAATCCTCTTGGGTCTATCCCGATTCCCCTCTCTTTACCCTAAGTGTTGTCCATAGGCCTGCTCTCCCATATGGGCAACTTGCTCAACTACCACATAGTGACTAGGTCATCCCATGTGGTGTTCAAAAGGTGGTGACTAGGTTCATAGAACTGATCGTTATCAAACAATTTGGAAAAACTATGGGTGCATGTCCACTTATTATATGGAAAACCTAGCTTGTACACCTCATACTTGAGCTTCTATTCCATTGAGTGAGTGGAGATGGCAAAAAAAGACAAAAAGAGAAGTTTACATCAAGGACTACTTTGTGAAATACCTCCATGTGAGAAATGCACACAGCATTTTTATGCCATGAAAACAAATAATACTTATTTTTATGTTGCAAATTCTATTATTTAATGTTTTCGTTACTCGTACTCATGATTGAAGAGGGTGAGTATTTAAAGATTACTTAGGATAATGTGCCACGCTAATTTATATAAAAGTGAGCACGAAAGCGAAAGCCTAATTGGCTATAATATGTTCAAATTAGAATAATGTGCCACGCTAATTTATATAAAAAAAATGAGCACGAAAGCGAAAGCCTAATTGGCTATAATATGTTCAAAGATTCCCACCAAGCATGTGGGAAGAATATGAAGCCTTCGGAGCATTAAGCTTGATATTTTAGAACCTTATAATAGTCGTGCATAATCATTTCATGAACTAAATACAACGTTAAGATCATATTATATATATAGGGGGGAGCGAATGAGAGTCTTGCCACACCTATGTTCTTGGTTGGCTTGCAAATAAAACTCATTAAACAAATGATAGAGGATTGTGGGGTCACAAGAAATAGAGTGAGAAGAGGGTTATTTATGGTTCTCTGTAATGTTTAAACGTTTTTAAAAGTTAGAGGGTGATTGATATTTTACGTAAGGAAAACTTCAAATACTAAATGGCTGGGTATTTCAATATATGGATGGTAAATTTTATTGTAGCATTGTAAAATGATGAAGGTTGAGTGTAATTTTTATGAATTTTTTATAGATGTGTATTGTATTGTAGTATTATAAAACGATGTGTATTGTATTGTAGCATTGATGGAAAGTCTCTTATAGATGTGTATTGTATTGTAGTATTGTAAAACAATCTTTGTGATTGTGTGAGAGAGACTATGAGAGAGTGAAGAGGAAGTGCAGTGAGTTTGTTGCATGTTGTATCCCTTCATTTTGTTGGATAGTATAATAATAAAGGGATGGAAAATTTATGTGTGGATGTAGCCCATATTGGATGAACAATGTTATATTGGTGTCTCTCTTGTAATATGTTCATGTGTTTAATATTTGCATCTTGTTTATTTTTATTGCTCTGCGATCATGTTTTTCTAATAATTGGTATCAGAGCCAAAATGTCTATTTTGCTGGTAAACTCACAAGAAAGAAGGGTTCTTGGTTCTAGTGGGAGCAATGGCAGAAGAAGGCAAGTTTAGGGTCGAAAAATTTAATGACCAAAACTATTAGTTATAGAAAATGCAAATGGAGGACTATATGTATCAGAAGGATATGTTCCTACCATTGGGGAGAAAAACAAAATAGTCGCTGACTATGAAGGACGAAGAATGGGAGGTTCAAGATAGAAAGGCATTGGGAACAATACCGTTGTGCCTGGATTTGTGAGTGGCTTTTAATATTTCAAAAGAAAAGGAAATGGAGGGTGTGATGGGCGCATTGGCTAAGCTCTGTGAAAAACCCTTAGCTTCCAACAAGGTATTTCTAATGAAGCATTTATTTAATATGAATATTTCAAAAGGTGGATTTGTTGCTAACCATTTAAATGAATTTAATATTGTTAATTATCATCTAAGTTATGTAGGAGTGAACTTTGATGATGAGGTTAGGGCTCTTATAATCTTGTGCTCATTGTCAAAAAGTTGGAATGACTTGGTCATGGCTGTAAGTAACTCTTTCTTTGGTTCAAGCACTCTTAAATTTGATGATGTTGTTGGTGTTATTCTTAGCGAAGAAGTGCGAAGAAAAAGCACGGGTGATACATCAGGTAATGCGTTGACCATGGAGAGCAGGTGAAGACAAAGGGAGAGAGGAAAGAACCCAGGTAAGCACAACAAGTCTAGAAAGAGAAGATCCAAGTCCACACTAGTAAATATATAGTGATGGAATTGTGGTAAGAGATGACATCTGAAAAAATACTAGATAGCTCCGAAGAAGAAACAAGACAAGTAAAGGGAGACTACTCAAGAACCTAATGTAGCAGGAAATGTGTTACAATATGCTTTGATTCTTGCTTTGGATAATACTAGTGATTACTGGCTTTTAGATTAAAGGGCTTCGTGTCATGCTACACCCCATAGGAAATTCTTTCATGATTATGTTCTAGTTGATTTTGGACATGTTTTATTGGGGGATGACGAACCTTGTAAGATTGTTAGAATGGATAAGGTACAAATTAAGTTAAATAATGGAAATTAATGATCGTTAAAGGATGTAAGGAATATTCCTTCTATGAAAAGAAATGTGATCTCAATCTAGCAGTTGGGAGATAGTGGCTATTTGTCTACATTTGGAAAAATGTGATGGGAGATCACTAAAGGATCACTAGTAATAACAAAAGGAGATGGGATAGGTACGTTGTATTTATATCCTCATAATAGTAATTATTCTATCTCTCTCGATTCCATAGAGACAGGTACAATGTTGTGGCATCAAAGGCCTAGCCACATGAGTGAGAAGGGGATGCAGATTCTCCACTCAAGGAAATTGCTTCCAGAGCTGAAGTAGGTAAGTTTGGAATTTTGTGAGAGCTGTGTTTATGGAAAACAGAAGAGAGCTAGATTTCTCAGGGTTGGGAAATAGAAGAAAAGTGAAAAGTTATAGCTTGTGCATACATACATATGGGGACCGGCTCAGGTTAAATCTCTTGTGGCTCTCGTTATTATGTTACTTTTATTGATGATGTAACTAGAAAAACTTGGGTTTATTGCATTAGACGGAAATATTATATGTTTGCTACTTTTAAGAAATGAAAAGTTTTGGTTAAGAATGAGACAAGAAAAAGATTGAAGTGTCTCGGATCTGATAATGGAGGTGAATACTACAGCAAGGAGTTTGATGGTTATTGTTCATACCATGGGATCATAGATAGAAGAAAGTCCCATGAACACCAAAAGAAAATGGTGTGTCAGAAAGGATGAATAGGATGATCATGGAGCATGAAAGGTGTATGAGATTGCATGAAGAGTTGCCCTTACAGTTTTGGATGACGTTGTGGTTACTGTTGTTTACTTAATAAACAAATGGATTTCAAGTGCTTGGATGGTGGAATTCTAGAGGATGCATGGATAGGTAAAAAGGTAAATTACTCATTTCTACGAACTTTTGGTTGTGAAGCATTTGTCCATATTCATAAAACAAATATAACAAAGCTTGAGGCTAAATCCAAGAAATGCACCTTTATTGGATACAGGGTTGATGATTTTGGTTATCGCTTATGGGATTATGAAAATCACAAAATCACTAGGAATAGAGATGGGTTATTCAATGAAAAGGTCATGTATAAAGATCAGTTGTAAGGAAATAAAGAGGAAAATAAAAACATGGAGTATAGAGTGCTTGATGAAATCAAAGAAGATGAAGCTCCAAAGGTTCCATAAAATCAAGAACAACAACAAGTATCTCAAACTCCTAGAAATGTAAGAATATCTACCAGGTTAAGTAGACCCCCTGAATGATCCTCTCCTTCACTGTATTATTTATTAATGACTAATTTTGGTGAAGCAGAATGTTATGAAGAAGCAATGCAAGTGGAAACTAGAAAGAAGTGGGAGTAAGGCATGAATGAGGAGATGGACTCAGTGGTAAGAAACCAAACATGGGATTTGGTTGAGTTTCCTGTAGGTAAAAGAGCATTGCATAATAAATGAGTTTACAGGTTGAAGGAAGAAGAAGGAGGAAACAAGCNTGAAATTCTATTGGTTCTTGAATTCCAACTCACAAAAACTTATTTTGGCACGTTTTCTTATAAGGCCCATTTTAGACCCCAAATTTCCTCTAATGAGTATAAGGGTATACTTGTGGTAAAGAGGTTTGCACAAAAGAAAGGTATAGAATTTGATGAAATATTTTCTCATGTTATTAAAACGACTTCAATTAGGAATATTTTAAGTCTAGTGGCAATATAAGATTTTCATCTTCAAGGGTTAGATGTAAAAACAACCTTTCTCCATGGGGATTTGGAGGAAGAGACTTATATGCAGTAACCACAAGGGTATGAGGTCAAAGGGAAGGAGAATTTGGTTTGCAGGCTAAAGAAGAGCTTGTATGTCCTGAAACAAACTCCAAGACAGTGCTATTTGAAATTTGATAATTTTATGATTGAACATGGTTATAGTAGATGTCATTCTAACTAGTGTATTTATTTCAAGAGGCTAGACAATGGACGATATTTTATCTTGTTATTGTATGTGGATGGCATGCTTGTTGTAGGGTCTAACATGATGGATATAAATGTGCTCAAACGGAAACTAGCTAATTCATTTGTGATGAAGGATTTGGGTGTTGCAAAGTAAAATCCTTGGTATGAGAGTAACTATAAGCAGGAAAAATCACAAATTGACATTGTCTCAAGGTGATTACATAGAAAAGGTGTTGGAGAGGTTTAGAATGAAGAATGCAAAACTAGTTAGTACACCTTTGGCCAACCATTTCAAACTAAGTAAGGAGATGCGTCCCTGTAATATCCCTAATATGATTTTCAGATAAGAATACAAACTCTTCTATAATTATTAATTGATTTTTGCAATTGAAGTTTAGCAGTAACATTAACCACTTAAGATGCAAGGGAAAAATGTTAATTATTGATAAAGTTGTGGCAATATGGAAAAGGGTTAAGGAATATACCAAGGACACTTTAGGACAGATAAAGTACATTCCCTAGAACATGTAAATCAAGGATCATTTAGGTTTTAGAATCATCTCTGTTGAGACCTACTTCCACATTTCTGGGTCACCCAATTGTGTAACTAAGAAGAAATTTCACATCCATTCAACTAGGGTATTGTGCAGTGTTCAGAGGTGTTATAATACATTTAATAAGATTCAAATGAGGTTTCATAAATACAAGAACAATTCTGGAGTGGTTTTGGTTTGTTTGGAACAATTTGGGTAAAATTAGCAGTTTTGGCCTAGGGAGACCCTGCACAAAGATGGATGTACAAATGTGGTACGAACTCAAACAAATCATTGTATGAGGGATGAAATAGGTATTGGGTTATGTTAAATTCATATATAAACTTTTGGAATGGAATTTGGATGCATAAAAATTCTACAATGAAGAAAACTGTAAAACTAGTACAATTTTCCTAATCAACTAGCAGGGGTATGCACAAATGGATGAATTTCGAACCAGATTCAATTATTAATTGCTAATGAAGTATTATAGAGACTAATGTATCATTATTTAACACATAATATCATCTACTAATTATCCATGGACATTATTTCATTCTCATTACATTAAACTATCAAAAACCCCACTAGATGGGCACATAAATCTCTTCTCATGAGAATTTTAACATGGAAACTCTATGGGAAATAATATTAATATCATATAAATATTATAAGGAGTATATATTAGCTACAAAATTGGATCTAAACTTGATGGGATCCTCCTTAGCTCAAAGTCACCTGCAATAATATAGAAGGGGGAGAGAGAGAAGAAGGGGAATGGAAACCTTGGGGCACATCTCCCAAGAGCTTGAGGAAAAGCACTCAGTAAGGAAGCCTTATATTCATCAAAACAAAAATAATCATCAACCAAACTGAGAAATGGATCTTGAAATTTCTTTAAATAGACCCTAGGTGACTTGTTGAGCAAGTCAATCACTTGTTAAGCAAGTTACCACTTGCTAAACCCTAACCCTAGCCACACGGTGATCCCTCCTTGAGAAAATATTATGTATGATGATACAAGAGAGATGTTTCCCTACCATCAGCCTTCATTCAATTTAGAAAATGCGCCCTCCTTAGGCCCATAGTTTCTTTCTTTTTCCTATGACAGCTTTCTTGTACTGCCTACTTTTGTAACTGAACCTCAAAATGGAAACTACACCCTCCTTTGGCCCATAGTTGCTTGCTTTTCATTATGACAATTTTTTTGCACTTCTGCTTTTGTGAATGAACCTTCAAATGGAAATTGCGGCCTCCTTTGGCCCAAAGTTTCCTCTTTTGTGCCTGACTACTTTTTCTTGGATTTTGGTATTTTCCCTTTTTTCTGTCTGTTTTCTTTTTTTAGTCCTTCGACAGTTTATAATTATCCTCCTTGGAAAGTTGGATTTCCCTAGTGTTCCCTCTTGACATGGCAACTTATTTCCACATATTTATTTGCACATTAATTAATAATGACAATAAATAAAACCAAGTACATGCCTCCAAAATAAAAATTTAATACATTCCCTAGGTTAATCAATTAACTCATATTTTGACCCCCTAGCTGTTAGGAAAGGTCAACACTTTTGATGTCCCTTCAAGGGAGGGACAAGACAATCGTCCCCTCCCAAAATTGATTTTCCTCAAACAGAAGCACTCGAGAGTGCTACAAATTGTCCACCATGTTTCTGTTGCACCATTATGATCATAGTCATTTATCCAATGACCACTTATTTCAACAAAATTATCAACCCAATTAAGGTAACTAAGTAGAATGCCTGGATCCCACTGCCTCCTCCGCAAGGATCCAAAATTTACTGCCCCTTTTAGAAATCTGTCCTTCCAAAGAATGCTAGGGTACCATGGTATTATCTGTCTCCTTCCAAATATCAGCAACAACAATTTTTTTATTATCATAGAATATGAAAATCATGATGTGGAAATCATACCTACACACTGAAAATTGAAACCCAATGAAAAATTGGAAATCTTTGAGACTTCACCACCCAACATAAAATTCATTATGTGCTTGATGCACACCATCACTGAAGCTCACAAATTTTTTGATGCAATGACATAGGTGTGAGTCTCATGTCCCAAGACAATTATAGGCATCCTCCGACAACCATAGATGCCCATGTGGCTAATAGAAGATGTAGGATGTGTCTGTTGAAACTCCAAAATTTAAACCCTCTAAGGTGCATAACTCCAAAAATTACCTATCCATCCCTGCCATAGATGAACAAATCCTCTAACTATCATATCCATATGGGAATCTTATTGCTTTCCCATGTGCACAATCCCAATGGCTCAACTCTCTGCCACTAGTCATGCAATCACCACCATGAATGGAGGAATCAAAGATAGGAAATGGATGCATTTGCTGCTGCTGAGAAGGGGGTGGTGTTCTAAAAAAATCCCCATGGATTTGTGTGGGAGCCTCCTACTCCTTACTTGGCACCAAAAGAAAGAATCCCTTCACCCAGTTATCATTCTCATTTGTTGTAGTTGTAGTAAAAGGTGTAGAAGATGAAAAGTCGTGAACCAATTTGAAACTTTGGTAATACTCATCTACCAAGAAAGTGGGGGAATCCTTAACTCCTTTGAAGGGTTCATAAATTGTACCATCTTGTTCCTCCTCCAAAAATATACATCTTTCACCATGGGGGATCTCCAAATATCTCTTGAAAAGTGCAAGTGCTTGGTCTCCATTTTGTTTTCTCTCCAGTCATTCAAGAACATACAAATCACATTGCACCTCATGTGAATATGTACTGGAGCTATATGATGGATTAAAAATACATATTTGTGGCTTCCCACATGTCAATACAATGTCAGTCACAATAAAAAAATTATTGCATAAATTTAAACTCCTTACCTCCCACGGTCTTCATTCCAAAGGTGTCTATATCCATCCAATCAATGGATGAATAAGGAATTTTAATTGCTGATCCATATGGAATGTGATTAGCCACCTCCTATGGATCATATTCTACCGTCCATAAGGGTATGTCATAAGGTGTCTCTTTCCAAGCATGTGTGCTGACAACCCTTTACTGATGCAAGCAATTCTAGTCCATCCTTGATCCTATATTTTAGTGATATATTTATCTACCCAATCCATGAATATATAATCATGTTTTCTTGTTTATTCACTTGGAATGTCCTCAGTCATATTTCCCATAGCTACAAACAATTCATCCTTCTGCTTGATCTCAATGAGTGCTTGGCCAATATTTCCTTCCTCATAGCTTTTCACAAGCAACTGCAAATCTGCTCCTTCCTCATGGTTGTCCTCCACATGAGGTCCCTTCAACACATCCAAAGTAGTTCCTACCATGTGCACATTATTCTTTTCCATTCAATATAGGAGGTGTGGTACATTCGAATCACTTTGAAGTTGAAAAATCAGCAACCTTGACTCTTGAAGAGCTTCTTGGGTTCTCTTTAAGGAATCATATGTAGCCTCCCATTTACTATGGAGCCTTTCAGTCTCTTTTGTTTCCTTATTGAATGCACAATTGTACATTTCAGCGACCATGAGGAGATCATCTCTGTCAGATAGTAAGTTCATATATCTCTCCTTCATATTGGCCATGCCTTCTTTTAGTTCTATGAGCTCTTCCAGAAAGGCTTCTCCTTCCTTCTCTCCTCCAGAAGCTTTCCAACAACATCTTGCCACCAAGGAATTTATGTCAACAAATTTGTTAATGGCTTCCATAATATATTCTTTGTCCTCCTTTAATGATCCACTCAAATGATGTGGCTCACAAAGAATATCCTCAACCAAGGTTTATTCTTCTAATCGCTGACATATAGAACCATTTTTCTTGTGGCATGGATCCACAACACAAAACTCATTTTCAACATACAGGTCAGCCTTCGAATCTTATGCAAAATCACTTCCATGATGTGAAGTGGAGGTTATCTCTGAAGGTTGGAATGGGATGTGATCTTTGCAAAATAAAAAATCACCTCAGGCCTTAGCATTTCATCTTCATGTAGTGGCACTATGGTGGCCTGCACTTCCACCGGATTCTCTGATTCACACCCAAGTGGTGTGGTACTATCTTGTTCTTCATTATGAGGCTCAAGTGGTGACTCTAAATCTGATTTATAAACTTCTTTTGGATACGACCCAAAATATATCTCACCATGTTCACATGAACCAACATCCTTAGCAATGACCTAGAAATCACCCACAAAGAATATGGAAGTGCATTCATCTTCAAATTCTTCTTCTTGATTTCCATGATTTATATTGGCTTTGGGGCCTCATCCTCCTATGATGTGGATACAAATTCATCATGATGCAAGAGAATACAAAAATATTAACTGTGCTTATCCCTTTGCATCATATTTTTCTCTTCATGTGGTGGAGATATGCTATCTTGATCTTCTACCAAATATTCTAGTTCACATCCAACTAATGTATGCATGTCTTTTTCTTCATTGTAAATCCCAAATAGTGATTTCAGATATGATATATATCCTTCTTTTGGATATGATCCAAAATATGTCTTACCACCATTGAAAACATCATCCTCCTTGCACTGGATAGTAAAATAGGGATCCACTTGTGCATCTACTTTAGTTTCCTTTGGTTCTATTAACCCCACTTCTTGGCACGCTCTATCCACCATATGTGCAAAATTTTCCATGCTTGACTGACAATATGGATCTTTGAATAAATTTTGTATCTCTAGGTAGAAATAATCTCAAAAATATAAGACCTCCTTTATCTATTCCTTCAAAGCATAATATTCCTTGAAATATTGGAAAGATTCCTTAGAGTTCTTTCCATTGAACATTTGACCACCGACACTTGTAGATTTCTACCAAATGGATTCATCATAATATGGAAGAAATAAACATTAACATCATCCTCACTAAATCTACCTGAGGTACTGCATGAGGGATCTTCATATCCTTCTTCTTCATACGGCTAAAGGTCTTTTCCAATCACTGGCAGGAGCCTCATAGTTGCAACTTGACTTAGTGATTTGCAATGTTATTCAACAAAGAGCCTTCTTTCCATGGGATGAGGAAAGGAAAGATATTTGATACCACTATAATATCCTTGATCTAATATTCATATCATAATACTAACTCTCCTATAATTATTAATTGAGTTGTGCAATCAGAGTTTAGGAGTAACATTAACCACTTAAGATGCAAGGCAAAAACTGTGAATTACTGATAAAGTTGTGGAAATATGGAAAAGAGTTAAGGAACATACGAAAGAAAATTTAGGAAAAATAAATTACCTTCCCTATCACATGTAAATCAGGGACCATTTAGGTTTCAGAATCAGCTTTACTGAGACCTACTTCCACGCTTCTAGGTCACCCAACCGTGCAACTAAAAAGAACTTTCACATCCATTCAACCAGGGGCTTGTGAAATGTTCAGAGGTGTTATCAGAAATTTAATAAGATTCACATGATGTTTCAAAAATACAGGAACAAATCTAGAGTGGGTTGGGGCTATTTGGAACAATTGGGGAAAAACTAGCAGTTTTGGCTCAGGGAGACCCTGCGCAAAGATGGCTATCCAAATGTGGTACGACCTCAACGAAATAATTGTATGAGTTTCTAGGATAGGTATTGGGGTATGTTAAATTCCTACAACAACTTTCGGAATGGAATTTGGATGCATAAAACTTCTACAATGAAGAAAACTGTAAAACTAGTACAGTTTTCCTAGTCAACTAGTAGGGGTGTGCATAAATGGATGAACTTTGAACCAGATTCAATTCTGACCTGCTAATGAAGTATTACAGAGGATAATATATCATTATTTAACACATAATATCATATAATACTTCTCCATGGAAATTATTTCATTCTCATTACATAAAACTGTCAAAGACCCCACTAGATGGGCACATAAATCTCTTCTCATGAGCATTTTAACATGGAAGCTCTATGGAACAGAATATTACTGTCATATATAGATCAGAAGGAGTAGATATCAGCTACATAAGTTGAGCTGAAATTTATAGGATCCTCCTTAGCTCAAAGTCACCTATAATAAGATAGAAGGGGGAGAGAGAGAAGAAGGGGAATGGGAACCTTGAGGCGCATCTCCCAAGATACTGAGGAACAACAATCAGTAAGGAATCCTTAGCTTAATCAAAACCAAAATAATCATCAACCAAAATGAGAAATGGAGCTTGAATTTTCTTTAAATAGACCATGGGTGACTTGTTGAGCAAGTTACCACTTGCTAAACCCTGACCCTAGGCACATGGTGCGCCCTCCTTTAGAAAATGGCATGTATGAGACAAGAGAGATGTTTCCCTGTCATCATCTTTCATTCAATATAGAAACAACGCCCTCCTTAGTCCTAGAGTTTCCTTCTTTTTTCCTATGACAACTTTCCTGCACTACCTGCTTTTGTAACTGAACCTCATAATGGAAACTATGCCCTCCTTTAGAACATAGTTGCTTGTTTTTCCTTATGACAACTTTTCTGCACTTCTGCTTTTGTGACTGAACCTCCAAATGGAAATTGCACCCTCCTTTGGCCCAGAGTTGCTTGTTTTTCTTTATGACAAATTTTCTACACTTTTTCTTTTGTGACTAAACCTCCAAATGGAAAATGCATCCTCCTTTGTCCCAGAGTTGCCTCTTTTGTGTCTGACTTTTTTTTCTTGGCTTTTGGTACTTTCCCTTTTTTATGTCTGCTTACTTTTGTTAGTCCTTTGATAGTTTCTAATTATCCTCCTTGGCAAGTTGGCTTTCCCAAGTGCCCCCTCTCCTGAGATGGAAAATTATTTCCACATATTTATTTGCACATTAATTAATAATGACAATAAATAAAACCAAGTACATGCCTAAAAAATAACAACTTAATACAATTCCCTAGGTTAATCAATTAATTCATCTTTTGACCCCCTAGGTGTTAGGAAAGGTCAACACTTTTGATGTCCCTTCAAGGGAGGGACACGACAGTCCCAAGACACATGAAGAGATAGAATACATGTCCAAGTTACCCTATTCATTAAGAGTGAGCAGCTTGATTTATGTTATGGTGTGCACAAGACCAAATATTGCACATGCATTGGAGTTGTGAGTAGGTATATGAACAATATAGGTAAAGAGCATTAGAGGGAAGTACAATGGATTCTAAGGTATTTGAGAGGTACCACTTCTCATGAATTATGTTTTGGAGATTCAAACACTCTTCTACAGGGATATGTTGATGCAGATATGGTAGGTGATAAAGACAACAGGAGAAGCGCCACTGGGTGTGTTTTTACTGTAGGTGGAACAACAATAAGTTGGATTTCAAAACTGCAAAAGGTTATTGCAATTTCAACAACGATATCAGAGTATGTTGCTGCTACAAAGGCTAGTGAAGAGATGATTTGGCTACAGAGGTTCGTGGAGGAATTGGGTAAGAAGAAGGAGAATAACAGGTTGTATAGTGACAGCCAGAGTGCCATTCATCTTGCAAAGAACTCAACCTTCCATTTGAAGATGAAACATATACATCTCAAGTACCATTTTATAATATATGTTTTGGAATATGAATTGTTAAAGTTGGAAAACATATATACTAGCCAAAATCCTGCATACATGTTGACAAAGGTAGTAACCAGAGAGAAACTGATTTCCTACTTCTTTTCAGTTGGCCTTCAAGCATGAAAATGAAGATGAGAACTCTGCCAATTCCAAGTTTCATAGCGTATTCCAGCAAGTGCAACATCGGTGGAGTTGTCAAGTATCCAAGTGGGAGATTGTTGGTTGTTGAGCCTTATCTTCCTGATTCAAAGATGTTATTGTCCATTCGTGTTTGTACCCCTGTTTTTCTTTGGCATCATAGAGTGGGTGGAAGATTAATATCATGAATGCGAATAAAACATTCTTGAATGGTGATTTGAAAGGGAATTCCTACATGTCTTAAGCAAAAGGATTTTTTGTGAAGGATCAAGAACATAAGGTATGCAATATTATCAAGTATTTTTATGGACTAAAAAAATCATCTAGCACATCATATAAAAAGCTAATTGAGAACCTTTTGAATATTATTTTCAAGCAATTTAATATTAATGATCCAATTTTGTTTGCCAAGAAAATTGACAAAACTATTGCATATCTTGTGGTGTGTGCAAATGATGTTTTGATGATAGGGAACAATTAAAGCTACATTGCATCCATAAAGAAAGAATTGAAGGATTATTTTGAGATGAAAAATATGAGACATCTTCAATACTATTTGGACATTGAAGTGCCTCAAAATACAAGGTATATATTCATGATATCCCAAAAGAATTATATTAGAGAGTTGTTGAGTAGATTTGGCATGGTTGATTGCAATCGTCTTTTTACTCCAATGGAACAAAATTTGAAGCTAACATCAAATGAAGGGAATGGATTTTAGGATGCAACTAAATATAGGCATCTTGTGGGGAGTCTTATCTACGTTACCACTATAGTTACACCAGATATTTCATTTACATTTGGGTTCCTTCCTAGGTTTATGTAAAAAACTTGTGAAGGACATTGGTGCAATGCAGAGCGAGTTTAAGGTACTTGAAGGGAACTCAAGACTTTGGGATTAAAGACTCTAAGGTGGAAGAATTAAAACTCATTGGATACCCAAATCCAGACTTTGATGGAGATAAGGAGAATGGTATGTCTACTTCAGGATACCTCATGAGTATTGCATCAATAACTATATGTTGAGGATTACACAAACAATCCATTTTGACATATTCCATTAGAAAGGTAAACTATGTGGTTGATGCAGAAGAAACAAAGGAGATTGAATGTATAGGAAGATACTTGAGGATTTCCAGGATAAACAAGTGAATGCTACTCCTCTTTTGTATGGTAATACTTATGCAATTAAGTTGGCCAAGAATCCCAGATTCCATGATAAATAAATCACATCAATAAAAAATACCATATGATTCGACATCATGTAGACGGAAAGAAAATTCATTTGATACATTGTTCTACAAGTTAGAAAACCACAAACATCTTCACCAAGGCGCTTAGAAGAGAAATGTTTGAGAGATTCGGAAATATTCTTAGATTGACAAACACCCCTTCAAATTAAGGTCAGGAATGTTAGATACCTAATCCTTAGGGATTATGATGCATTGGACATATTATGATTATTAGTTATTTCGAAGTAAGATGAAGAATCACAGTGAATTCCAAAATACCTATTAAATATGAAACCAAAAATCATATCTAAATGTATTAATATGTGATTCTTATTGATTCAAGTTGTGAGTTATTCAATACCTACTAATTTCTAAACACTTTAAGGTACAAATCATTAGAGAAAAATATTATTTTGTGATTCCAACTCACTTATTCTCTAACCTTTTCTGATGTAGCATTGTGTCTACATTTCAACTTTGTTTTCTCTTTGGAAATATGTTTTAATAGTATTGTCTCCTCTTTCCAAAAGTTATGGTAGGATGAGGTATGCACCCAAATCAAGAAAAATGGTTTCCTAACATCTGAGGATGCCAAAAGTGTGTCGATCTGTCACGTCCCCCCCTTCTACCAAAGAGAGGACATGACTAATGCTACTAGCAATCCAGGCAAACTAGCCCCATGAACATGATATAAAATGTATTGAACTTAAAAACATACACATATGCATAAATCAATAACATATAGCAGAAGCAAAACACATTCCATTCAAGCATTCAGAATGTTCATATTATTTCATAAACGAATACAGTTGCGGAGGTAAAATACAAGAATACTTATCTTGAGAAGAAGCTTCCTCACAACTAGCTATGTCATTACAACGTTCCGCCCAACCATAGGCCAGTGTGCTCCTTACTCTCTCAGCATCACTGCCACCCCCGAGTTGGGCATGATTTCCACAAGGAACTAGGGGACACATACTTACACACAACAAGGCCACACAACTACTGTCAAGCCAATAACCACATCCAAACACAATTATCTCACTAACAGATGGATTCTTGGACTTACTCAGCCAATCCAACATAGGGATGCACTACACATCAAAATGCAAGTTCTGGGTATGAACCAAAAACAATTTTGGCAACAAAACGAATTGCCAATATGGGTGAAAACAACCCCCTAACAACAATTCGATTCCCAAGGACGTTTTGGCCCTAACGTGGCCAAAACGGACTCAACAACATCCAAGAAATCGTGGGCCTCTTCTTCCACTCGTTGTGCATTACCAAAAACAAATTCCCATCCTGGGAAATTGAAGAAAACAACTGACCACACGAGGGAAAACACACAGCAAACCAAAAACGCAAGTGCCACACCCCGAAAGCTCCCAACTGCTTGAGAGACCCCCAACGTGGATGAGTGATGGGTGATAAAAATGCCTAGGAGCCCCCGATCGTGATGGAAGAAAACAACAGACCAAAAATGTGGAGGAAAAATAGCTCTCCCAGCTTCCACTACATGAGGACATGGAGAATACCCTGCGTGAGGAAAATTGTGGCTGCCCCTGTGAATGAATATTCACTCCTCTCTTCCACGTGAGGGATAATGGGTGAGAAATCTCCCTTTGGGCATGTGTGTGGTCAAAGACTAACGTCCCTGTAATAAATGACAGCTTCGCACACCTCCCAAGCCCCAAGACAATAACTGCCCAACTCACTCCTTGGAGAGTTAAGTAGGTGCTTGAATAAGACAAGAAAGGTGGTTGGTAGATGATGGGTTCTCCTTTTGACACTTGCATTCTCCCCATTAGCTCAAGGTTAAACCCCCCCCCCCCCCGCTTTATCCTTAGGAAATCATGCCCCCATCTCTTTAATGTTGCATTGACATAGCTAGTTGTGGGTATTTTATTAATTGCATATTTACATGGTATAGAAATTATATTGTGTCATCAACTAGCACGATAACCATCGGCATTGATTTTAATTTCCGAAACGTAGAACACTAAATCCATGGCGGGGCCTTTGCCTTGAGCTCCACACCATGATTTATTAATGCTATTTACATCATTTTTAATTTAATGCAATTGGGGTTGAAACCGAGGTATTACACAATCTCTATATATTTAAACCTTATTGTAGTGTTGATTGCAATAAGGAAGTTGCCCCATGCTTTGCATATCGTTTGAGGATGCCAAAAGTGTGTCAATCTCTATATATTTAAACCTTATTGTAGTGTTGATTGCAATAAGGAAGTTTCCTCATGCTTTGCATATCATTTTCTAAGCTTGTAAATAAGTTTCCCTACTTTTGAACCTTTATTGCATGTTCATTATTATGGATCTAGATACATAGTTTTCTCTTGATGCTATTGTTGTGCTACTTATTATAGAAAAATGATAGCCTTTCTATATGTCTAATCTGATTGGTTAATGTTTATGCCTTTTTGGCTAGTCTCACTAATACTTCTTTTCATATGCCAACCATTCTTATTTTGTGTCCTTTTATGGCTAGTTTTGGATTAGATGACCATGTTTCATGATAGAATGACGAAATGTTTTTCTCCTCAAATATACATCATCACTTACAAAAAGCACACCTTCACCCATTTCCTTATCGACCACTTCCTCATGTTGAAGTTTGAAGGTAAACATTTAATCAAAGCAAATTATGAGCCCTAAGGATTTAGTTAAGTTGGATCATCTTTGGTATTCGAAAGGACACTAAATCTAATAAATTTCTATTATCTAGTAGTATCTAACAAATAAATTATGGACAATAAGGAATTAGTTAAAGTAGACCATCCTTAATATTCAAAGGGATACCAAATCTGATGATTTGCAATTGTCAAGCTTTACTAATGTTTGGACCCTCTCTTAAACATAGTAGCAACTATCGAACATGGCTAAATGCTTTATGATGTTAACCTTTTTTTATTTTCTATCAATGGAATCTAGTCAAACAATGTTTGTTGAAATTGTGTTTTAGATTTGACAAAAATATTGTTTTAAATGAAGAAATAGATTGAACACTCTCAAATACCCCAATTACAACTAGATTATGTAATTACCATTTAATATTTACAATTCCATCAAACGAAAATGATTTCTACAAAATTTGAGATAAAATATATTAATATCCCCTCTTATTATTTTGAGCCACCAAAAAAAAAAATGTTTCCATTCATGTATATTTGATTCCTACTTAAAAATATATATATATAATTTTTTTTTAACAAAAACCAGAGAAGATATTTATATATGAAAAAGGCTGAGCACAACCATACTTACAAAAGGGGAAGCTAGCATATCAAACTGTTCTTAAAATAAAAGACTATTCTATCTATACTAATTTCAAAATTCAGGAAAGTTCTTCGATGCATTTTAAAATAACTTATACCCATCGTAAGGTAGATTCTAACAAACTGACTATTTAACAAGGTGTAAAAATACATAAAAAATCCATAGCTTAACTGAACCTACTGTTTCTTCCTGCCTCTTGGCCCATGGATTAGCTGCACTACAGAAGTTTTTTCCATTGGATGGTCTTGAGCTGGGGTTTCCTAACAATGGCTGCAATGGTTCATGTTTGTCAATTTATGCACTTCTTCTTTGATAAAATCTACCTTTCCCATAAGCTCATGCAAGTATTGTTCATTATCGTCAATTCTAGACTCATGACATCCCATCTGGTTAGCGAAATACTTCACATCCGTCGCTACTACCTTGCTTTCTTTCACACCAGTGCTCAAGAGCTCGTAAATCCAACGCAGATGAAGTTTAAAATCTTTCAAAGTGGACCGAATATCATTGAGACTCGCATTCCCACCGTTGTTCGCCATAGAATGTTGAGAAATGCGAGAACCCGAGAGAGCAGAGGGAGCGAACAGAATCAACAGAGGGTCGAGAGGGCCGCTACCTGTTTCCTCACCACAGCATAGACCTACAAAAGAAATCCTTAGCTACAAAGCTTCTGCTGAAGACCAGAACCTAGGCGACCTGCAGAACTCCTCTTCAAAATCTCGATGCATAACTAAGATCAAAGGGAGCGTATTCATCTCGCTGCACTCTTCCATGGCTCATGCGAGTGTTTGCTTCAGAACGTCAAGGAGCAAGGGACTTGTCTTCACATTTAAGCCCGTCACATGGGCGCTTGAGCCACATGTCCAATGTGGAGGACAACTGTCCAACGGTGGTCGGAGAGGTGGTCGGAAAGGAGAATGACGGGAGAGCCAAGCAAGCCTCCCCCCCCCTGCCTCCCCTCATACATTTACTAAGGTTGCTAAGGGACATATTTATAGATATTATTGTGTCGTTTTATTGTAATTATGCCCGATTTGTTCTTTACACCTTGATTAGCAAATTTATCCACTATGGTATTATTACCTTTGAGGATGTGGAAGTAGCAAACTTGAAGATTTGGGGTTAGGCAACATATACGATCATAGATTCTTCTGTATTTGGATGTGCCACGGTTGTAGTCGGTTCTCATTTTTTGGATGACTTGCTTCGAGTCTCCATAAACTATGAGATTTGGAATATTATTATGTCTTGTCAAATCCAAATCGATGAGAAGCGAGAGCCATTCTGCTTCGTTATTGGATCTATACCATATTCTCTATACATAAGACATGACTGAGTTTCCTCCGAGATCGAAGATAATCTCACCTACACTTGCCTCCCAAAATAAAATACAACTTACTATCCAACTCAAATTGTATTTAAATATTTAAATATTTAAAATAATATAAACATGTCCTTATAAATGCTCCTTAAATTAATTCCTTGGTTTTATAAGAATATTACACTTTACGTACGTCCAATGTACCGGGACACTAACCCTGATTTTTTCAAATACCCCAATTATATGATTAAAAATCCTGCGTATTCAAGCAACAAATATAATAGTAGTGTAAATAGGGAACCCCTCATAATCATGGTGCTATAGAACTCCATTATTGTTATGATAGTCAAATCCTCGTTTGAATAAATTTATTTTTAACGTGTGGGGATGTTTAAATATTTTAAAGAAAGTCATGCACGATCTTATTTATCAATTAATAGATGCTACTAGTGGGAATCCTATTACACCTGAATAGGTGAAAGTGAAACTTGGGGTGCCCATAGTATTATTTTAAAAATCAATTTCATTGTCCTAAATGCAATGAACCAAAGAGGTTCTCTTATCTTAGAAAAATCTCTCCAAGTCAAAGGATAGTAAGTATGATAATGAGGTTTGTTGACTTAAAATGGAAAAATATTATAATTTAGTAATGTGGAATTAGCGTTTTTAACCTTTTAAGACATGAAATGAATGGTGAGATGACAAAATTTATATAGTTATTTCATGTGTAAAACATGAAATGAATGTTGAGAAACAACGATAAAAAGTATGTAATATTAATGTAACTTTGACTATGGATAAGATTACAAAATGTGATAATTGCCGCTTAATCCAAGTTATTATTATACTTACTTCCTATGCTTGTAACTTTCAACATGTTTATATTTGTGATTGTTATACACGTTTAAGAATTATAACGTGAAACACATGGAAATAAAAAAATGATCATGAATTGCTGCATCATCCAAGTGAGTCTTCCAAGTTATTATACAACAAGTTTAAGGCCTTGATTTTGAATAGTTTTCTGCATCTCCATCACTCGACCACCTCGGTGGTCATTGATTTGCAGGGATGAATGTAAGATGAGGTTGATGCTGAGATGAGTTGGTTTTGGGATTCCTTGCATGATGGCAAGGTGTGCCATAGACTCATCGGGCGCCCTTACACAAACACATGCACCATAGATTCATTGAGTGCCCTTACACAAACACATAATGCATTATAGACTTTGACAATTTGCACTATAGTTGGATGCACTAAGAGAAGCATAGTAAAGAGAACTTGGTGAACGAAGGAAAATCAAGGGTTATTGCAGGTGATCCCATCTAATGTGCAAGCATGCACACTGCTTGATAGATAGATTTGCAAAAAGAATTTCACCAGCTTTTATATACTTCGGTGTCGGGAGTTGGGCATTCCATTCCTTGGGATTATGACAAATGACATGAGTACCATTGGGCATAAGAATCCATAGGGTGCATCTTCTAGATGAGTGTTTTTTGGGAACAACATCGTTGGATGGAGGTAGTCAATTAACAAGTCACATAAGGGCATGGAGGCATTGTAGGGAACTCTTGAAGTGGAACAAATGTCACTTGGGTCTACTTTAGACATAGGGTGACTTGCATGGCACCTTAGAGAAAGCGAAGGAAAGGGGCATCCACTATATAAAGACAATGCCTCAAACTACTAAGGAAATCAAGGTCATTCATACTAGAATAGACAAAGCATTCAATGATCATGTTTAGTCTAGGGTTGGAAAAGTAGGACGAATTGGACACTAGCTAAGTGAAATGAGGAAGGGTTGGAATTTGCAGGAGGTAGGCCTATGGATTCTTTAGGGGTTGGATTGTGCAATTCTTTTAAGCGGTACATAGTATTTCCTTATATTTAGTATACATATGTAATAAAGTTGTAGGTAGAAGGTCACACTCCCTTGTGTATCTATAACATTCTTCATATAAATAAAGTTAAGGTATCCACCTTAGGTGTTGCCTATACATGTGTGTCGTAGTCTCTTTACTTGGATGAAATTTTTGGTCCTTGAAATGCATTGTGTTGGCTAAATATTGTTGAAATACTGGCTAAGTAAAAAAGTAATATCACTAGCATGTTTTAAGGTCACGGTTGGATGCTTTTCATACTATTGGATGAACTTGGTTGTGTTGAAGTTAGTTGCATTTAACATACTATAACCTAAGGTGAAGTTATGGGTAGACATTAAGTTAAGAGGCATATTTCAGCTCTAGTAGGTGCAAGGTGTCCAAGTCCTCACCATTGAGGAAAGGAAGCGATGCGTGGCATCAAGTATTGAAACAAAATTGTGAAATCCCCAAGTTTACAAAAAAAAAATTTGGTAGACTATAAGATTGTGACAATTAGTATCAGAGCATGCTCCTCACCAATTTTTGAAGGAAGTATGATATCATAGAAGTTCAAGCACTCTTCACCATGTTTGGGAAAACTTGGGACAAACAAAAGGTTTAGGACACAGGTTTGATAGATGTTTGCAAGGGTGACCTGAAGACTTGAAAGAGAAAATTTAGCGCCTTAGTGCAACACGAAACTAAGACAATTCGTCTCCACAAAATAGTGAGTTCTCTTTGTTGTTCCCAAGACATAGGATTGAGGAGGCTATCACTTAGGAAAAGTGACAAAATTTGGAAAGGTGGCCATGGACACTTCATATGCAGAGAAGACTTTACACCACAAAGACAATGACAGTGGTTAGACTTTTAAGACTCCAAGGATGAATACTAGAGTTGAAACCTTAGATAATTCTATCAAGAGTATGACAACCTCTCTTTCCAAACATGGGAAGAAGGAAAAATCCTTGGAAGTTGAGATATACCTAATTCACCATACCCATATTGTTGCAATGACAAAGTGTCATAAGACCATGACTTACTTTTTGAAGTAGTAGTTAGGTGCACTGATGTTGATGGAAGTCTGCAAGTGGTGGAATACTTGTTAAACTCTATTGTAGGCCAAGTCAAAGACTAGGAAGACACCATCACCTTATTTAAACAAGCTATTGCTAATAGGAATAGTCCATTGAATCCTACAAGATTAAATATGAAGGAACTACAACCCTATGATGGCACTCACAATGCTAAGTTACTTGGTAACTTTTGTTGGGATGTTGAGCAATAATTAGAAGAGATGAATGGAAGTTCAAATGAGTCCAAGGTGAAGGTTGTTGCAATTTAACTAATAATTACCATAAATATTTCATGGAAAAACCAAGTAAAGAGATTGGAAGTTGGATGAAGTATTGAGATGATTGAAAACTAGGTAAAGAAGAAGGAAGCCTTGAAGGATCGATTTGGGCCATGGAATCAATCTTGGATTGCACATAATCAATTGTTGATTCTTAACCATATAGGATGGATTCAATCTTACATTAATGAGATTTTAGGACCCATGTTGAAGATCAAGGATAAGACTAAAGCATACTAGTAATTCCACCACTTTATGAAGTGCTTGCAACCTTGACTATGGAATAACCTACAACAAAAGAATGTGCAGAGTCTTATGGAAACCATCACCATACTAGACAAGTTGTTGGACTAAAAGGATGAGGGAAAAGGAATCCCAAAGGAAAATGAGGATTCTATAAGAATCAAAATATTATTGGAAGAAGGCGAGGGAAGAATTAGTTTAAATGTCCCTCTCTTAATGTACTTGAATGAGAGGTATAGACATATTTTAGCCAATCCTAGTGACTTGGAGAATTCTAGATACACCATTGACATGGTTGTTTGTAGTTTCCTTGGCCTTGGAAACCACATACTGTCACACTCAGGGTAGTCAGACCCAAGGTTAGAAAGGCTTCACCAAAAAGTAACTTATAGGTGATGGCATATTCAATATTCTAGGAACATAATAAGGTCTCACCCAAGATGCACATAGGAACCATAAGGACAATCACAAGGGGAGTGCAGGGAAGGATGGGGGCTTATATCCATCCATTCATTCATATGCATATTAAATAGTCGATCACTCATAACTTTATTTTCATGAACATGCATTCATAAACATTGAATAACAAACAATTTCTATGCATAGAATAGAGGGAATTTGGCTTTATATTATCATCAAAATGAATCGACATACATTCCATAGGCCTTGGATGGAAGTCCCAAAAAATTTAATCTCTTGCTCAACAACTTATATTCAATAACACGATTATAATACCCAACAAAATATCAACACTAACATCCATATGAACCCCAACCCATACAAAAATGCCTTTAAATAGGAAAAAGTTCCCCTTTTGGAGTAGCAAGTATGGCCTAGAATGGTGAGCAACTCCCTGAATAATGTTGAGTCTAACATGTTCATGATTACTATGACCTTTTTTGGGTATACAAGCAATCCTTATTTACACGCAAGATCTCCCAAAAGAATTTATAATGGGGTACAAAATAAACATTTCATCAAATTTAAGGAAATTTTCATCTATCTACATCTATCCAGCATTAGTCTTCAAATTTGTAAGTTATTTTTCAATAGAATAAACACTTTCCAGTAATATAAGTAAACCTCTAATAACTCTTGCATGAATTCCTTGAATGCTGCAACAACTATTTTGGAAAACACTGTCGATGCATTCTTCATCCCAAATGGCATGATATTGTAGGAAAAATATCCTGATTCATTCTCAAAATTTGTTTTCTTACAGTCCTATTCCACGATGCACACTCGATGGTACCCTGAGAAACCATCATTGAGTGAGTAATATTCTCTCTCCTCCACATTCTCCAACACCTCATCTGTAGATTGAGTAGGGAAGGGATCATGTACTAAAGCTGTATTTAAGTTCCTTAGATCCACACATATTTGAATTTTGAAAGTTTTATTATCTTCCACCACCATAGGACTGATCCATTCCAAGTACTCAACTATGAATATGATCCCTGCTTCTAGCATCTAACCAAGTTGATTGCACACTTTTTCATATACATTGGATTCAATCTATATGGTCTCTTCCTTACTAGCTTAGCCCCTTCTTTAATTTGGATCTTCATTTCTCTAAGAGAACCTTCTATCCCCTTCATTTTTGAAAGCTACACGAAAATTATTCCTCATATTCGTTAAGCAGATAAACTACTTGAGTGTCTGTTTTTTGATCCTAGTAGACTCCTATGATGGCCATTTTCAGCTTGGCTTCCATCCCTATGTTATAATTATTTGTATTTAGTGCTTCCAAAAATTTTGGTGTTGTATTAGCAGATGGATTAGTGACTTATTTTAAATGTATCTTGCACGAGTCTTTGTCTCCATCCATTTCTCTACTTTCAACCTTCTAGTAATAGACATGTTGGTTCAACTATTCCAAGTTCTTGTGATATGCACATACTAATGCATGTATGGGATGTTATAGCTGATTTTACCACACATGGTGGATCACACCTTTATGGCCTTCCCTGTCCCTCTATAGACTCTTTGGACCCCATGGACCATTTTTGTACCTTTGATGTTTCCAAGATCGTCCCTAAAAACATGCATTACTTGCTATACACGACTTTTAAACCTATTCTCACGTATATATGTGGATATGACCCTCAAACCCACGTACATCGGGATGTGTGCAAAAGGCCAAATAGTTTTGGAGTTTACCTTAATGTGGATCCGAGTCACTTGTCTCTTGGCCTTCCATATGCCTTGAGATCACTCGGACTTGACCTTCCATTACCCCATTGAAGCACTATATAAGGAACCCTTTGGATACATTGAAAGGAGAGGAATTGAAGAGCAAGAAAACTATAGTCCATTGTTGTTGGAGCTTATACTTGAGTCTGCATCCCTTTGTCCCTTGGAGCACTTTGTGTTCTTCCTAAGCTTGCCTTTGCTTGTGAGCTTTCTATCGAGAGATGGAGGATTGAAGTGGTGGAGGACTCAGATTCTTCGATTTGCAGACGTTGTTGGGTAAAATTATCACTAGTTAATTTACCTTCAATTAATTGTCAACCAGGGAGCGTAAACTTCGAGCTGCTACACCATATGTGCAGGTAAAGTAGTCTCAATGCTCATATTTAAAGAAATTCTAATCTACTTGCAAACAAAATGAAATTGACGAAGCTATTACTGTATTGAATGATCAATGCTAAGGGTTTCTAGGTCTGTCATAAAGAAAAGGGTATCAATTTGCTGACCACTATCTTACTGTCAAACTCAATATAGCCTACAGTAACCTACATCAATCTTCCAAAGTAATACTAAACTACAACAATCTTTCAAAACAATCAATGATCTATTCAGCAATCTTAAGCTTCAGCAACTATGAACAATCTTAAGCTACAGCCTGCTGAGAAAGCAAATAAAATCTTAAGCTACAACAATTCTGATTTATCCTTCAGAACAATCAGCCTGTCAATAAAATAACTTAGTAAATAAGTATGCTGAGTTAACTCTGATGATCTGATATCCTATCTAGGCATGCAAAATGTTGTTTGGGAAAAACCCTAAATACTCTGTAGACTAAAGTCTTTAAATCTTATGCTAACTTCACAAAATACTGCAAATGCTGTTCAAATCCACACAACACATTAAAAATACCCTACAGTCTTGCAAACTCGATAAACAAAAAGATTCTAAACCAATCTTGTAGCCATTCATTAATCACTATAACGCTGGCAGTAAAGGAAATGTGAAATCCATCTATTTTTAATCCTTCATCAAATAGATTCTACAACAAAATCAAATTCATCACACAGTTTTATAAATGCCATATCGTTGAACAGAGTTTTTGAACAATGATCATAACCATCAATAAGCAATCCACGCTGAAAACCAAAGAGGGTTTTAAATACAAGCCACTCCTGAATCTATTCTACAGGCTAGATCGAATGCAAATGATATTAATTAATATTCTGCAGACATACATTCCATTTCAACTCACAAGTGAACAAAACCATTAATCATTCCATAAAAACAGTGTCAAAGGATAAAAAAATTACTCTGCTTACTGCAAAACACACAATACTGAAGTACAAAGGTTTGGTGTTGAAGGTGGGCCCTGCCCTCAACGCCTGCCAATCTTAAATCAAAACTTTAAAGGAGATAAACGCTGGATCTATTGATAATAATAGAGTTTTTACAGTCTTCTCCTCTATGTATCTCCTTCTTAAGCTTTATTTATACATGAACAGATGGACAAGACCCATCCCAAATATCTAAAATTCGTGCAACTACCAGAAAACGGCCAACACCAAATATGGAAAAACCACGTCTGTTTCGGAAAGGATTTCTCCACATTCATTCAAAAATTCTGAAAAATGCCTGCAGCTAGTGGTAAATGGGGCCATTTGTGAAGTGGGTTTCGAACCGTTTTGAATAACTCCCAACCGATTGCTCAGAAATTGAGCCCGAAATCAGGTTCCTAATCAAGGATGGGAATGCCACTTTGCGAGATTGCTTGAGATCCATACACTGCTAAAAATGGAGGGTAACAGCTCCTTGAATGAAGGACATCCATGAAACAACACCTGAATAATCTTCATAGGCATCTGGAAGGCGATGTGAATCCGAGAGACATCTCCACTGTGGACAGAATCCCCCAAATCGCTGGTTCAACATATCTTCTGAGTGCCGATACCACTGCATGAAAGAAACAAAAACTCATTAGTTGACCAAGTATTAAATGAAAACTTAAAGGTTGCATTATATACATAAAAACAAAGCAAAGTAATGAATAAGCAATTAAAAAGTCACTTACCAAAACCTAGCAATGTTGATCTTCAAAAAGGCATAACCATGCACAAAACAACACTAAATAAAGCTGATGATTACTTGGTTTCATGAGACTTAAACTAGAAAATATTGTGCTGAACAGTCAAAATAGGAGGCCAACAGATGTGTCGACAGAGGTTGTCACTATAATGTAATCTCTGATTTATATTAATAGAAATATCTTTTCCTCTCCAATAATGTGTATTTAGATGAGTATTGAATCCATGGATGCTTTTAAATGCTTATATGTTATTGATTATATATGCTATAGTAGGTCTAACACCATTATATAGCATGCTTGTCTTGTTTGCTGAATGTTGAGAGATCAAATTGCTAATATAAGCGAGAGTGGAAAAGCTCAATGGGGATCTACATCAACCATCCAGAATAAGGTATGTTTCGAGATCCTTTAGTGTTAGATGTTTGGTTTCTCTTGCATATGGGAAATGATTGATTTCTATTGTTACTCTGTTTGTTGTGGTACCCCAAGCCATAGGAAGTTTTCTCCGTAACATGGGACTCTTTGAATTTTGTGCAAAACTGAAATTCTTAATCCAATGAAGAATTCTATCCAAGTCAGGATAAATTGCGACAAACTTAAACGTGGTGGTGAATCATGTACTTATCATTTCCTAGGTCTTTGTCTACTTTATTTTCTCTTGTTGCACATACCAACTGCATGGTATGACATCCAGGGTATGTATGAACCTGTGAACCCATTGATTGCGTGAGATTCTTTTTATTGTTCATATCTTTTGTCAATACAACAAATGCTCATGTGGGTATTTGGTACCTTCAAACATGTTAATCAATTCTAGGTCCACCACAGGGCATGGTATAATTACCTTGATACATTTTTTGATATGTTCCTAATTATGCAATTCATCCTCGTTATGTGTCACCCACCAACACACAGGTGTACCCCTGACTATTGCACCCATATCTTGGACACTCTCAACCTCGAGTACCCATTCCTCCATCTACTCAAGGAATGTATCCACCCTCTCTATTACATTAAACTTCAGTGGATCGCATAGGTTGGATCCAATCCAGTGTTCAGACTTGGTGACCAGAGCGCATCTCCGAGGGGACACTTCGTATAGTCGATTATTTTATATCTCTATTTCATACTGAGAATTTGTTTATAAATAATAGACATTACACCAAATCAATTCTCCATTCGTAGTTGGATTCACATAGTCTTCCCTTCATCTAGTTACATTGTACATATTCTCAATTTCAATGCTATTGGTAGCATCCTTTACTAACTATGTGTAGCATGCTCCTTTTAAATCATCCAGTAGGGACACCACACACAACTCTTTTGTTTCAAAATACATCTACCACTACTTCAAATTCATGATAATGTTGTTGTCAAATGCCCAATCTATCTCCAATAAAGTTGGATAGGGATCTATGTCTTCCAATATCTCTATCACCTCAAAATATACTACTGTGTTCATATTTTCAATATCCACTTCGACATTCTCCATCTTGTCAATGGGATAGATCATATATTGGTTTTCCAACTCTATTTTAATAGGGGACCACACTAACTTTGATTTTCCCATCAATTCCCAAAACTTATTAGGTAAGATATTGATGTTTGAACCTAGGTTGAGCATTACGTATTTCATCTTGTATCCTCCTTACACAAGTGATAGTTTTAATTCTTTCTTGGTGCATATTTTCTTACTCACCCATCACACACTCCATTCAAGTAGTGGCATGATCCAGATGGAGATCGGTGGCCACCCACCTATTCCACTGGCTCAAAACAATTGTCCATTGTGGCAGTTCCCTAGTTATTTTTTATAATTTTTTGGGTCCCAAACTTTCAGGGCCATTTGGAGGCCCTAAACGAAGTTTTTTGGTGATTCAGGGCCAAATTGTTGCCATCAACATGAATTTTATTGACCAAAATTTTTAAGTCTTATATAAAAATTTCCAACGAGCTATCGAATGCCCAAATCGGAGATCGTATGCAAAAGTTATGACCCCGGGAAGTTGACTATTCAACTTACCACCTTGGGGCCGCAAAATTTATGACGGTTCATCTTCTAGGGTTGCATTTTGGACTTTTGGGGTTCTCACCCTCATTATTATTATAAATAGGCCCCTTTAGCCTCATTTTGTATTCATCTTGGCATGGATGAGCGTAGCAGCCACATCTCTTCTCAGAGATAGCTACCACCATTCTAGCAATTATATTACATTTTGTTCTATTTTTCGCCATTTAATAGAATATGTCTTTACTGTATCTCTGTTATCTTTGCAAAATGTCTGTGATTACAATTCTGTATATGTTCATTCATTTCGTTCACGCATAAATCCATATCAGTGGTATCAAAGCAATATGCTCTTTGATTGTTTCTTGGCGCATGTCCCTGACGAGGTCCGAGTATAGAGAGTTTGGTCCTGAACTAGTTTCACTTGATCATTCTTGCCATCCCAAATGACCTCCCATGGCGAAAGAAAATAGAGACGATGGAGCAGTAGATCCTATCAAGTCTTTGCTCAAGGAATCCCTCGAGCGACACAGGAACGAGATGATGGATAGTTTCACCCAAATCCTTCTATGAATGCTAGCAGCGGCAAGTGCATCTTCAACGAGCGGCCGGTTCGGGGATGCAACTCCCTTCAAGGTACAAGTTAACTTTGATATTCCTTTATTTGAAGGAAAAACTGATACAGATGCCCTAGATAATTGGTTGAATGTTCTAGAAGGGTATTTCTCTGTCCACAATTTTTTCGATAGAGAAAAGATCACCTTTGCGCTCCTTAAGGAAGTCCCCCATGTCCAAAATTGGTGGGGTACTTATTATGAGCAAAACTCATCAGACGAGTCTGGAATGTTTGAAACAAATCCCACTTGGGCCTCTTTCATAGATGCCATCAGGGAACAGTATTACCCCGTGGGAAACTATGATGACCAGTACACAAAATGGACCATTTTGTGTCAAGAAAGGGACCAGACGATGTCAGAGTACACCAACGAATTTTATTCCCTACGGACAAAGCTGAGTATCAAGGACTTCGAGTGGCACCCGATCCTAAAATATCATAGTGGTCTACATCGGTACATCCAAACTGAGATGGAATTCCTTGACATCTCTTCACTTGGATCCGCCTATTGGTATGCTGTCAAAATCGAGGAGAAATTTCGACAGAAGAACAAGTGAGACTTTGGACCTACGAATCCATCATAGAAGCAAGGCAAGGGAAACCCTGGCCCATAGAACACAGCAAAAGAAAATGACAACCAGTCCCTGCCATAAGCAAAGAAGGGGGATGGAAATACAAAGAAGGACACCGGTAAGTGGTGCGAATTTCATAAAAGCCCTTGGCACAATACTGATGAATGTCACTCAAAGCAGTCATTAGTGGTTGAGATCAAATCTTCAGAATCAGATTCGGATTATGATTCTGAGCCCAATGCCACAACCGCATACAATGGGAGGCAGATCATTGATGCAGACCCCACTGCCACTGTTGTTACTGCACATATTCAACTAGAGGATCCTAAAGAGTCAGAGGCAGAGAAGCGCCTCTTCCACTCGCAAATGTGGGTGAAGGGAATGCCTCTACATTTTGTTGATGACAATGGCAACCAAAAGAACCTGATCTCAACATAAGTTGTCAAGATATTGGAGCTTCCGACAACACCACACTCGCAATCCTACAGCATCGGTTGGCTAGCCAAGGACGAGGTATTCGCATTACTCAACAATGCATCCTACTATATGGCATCAAGTCTTTCGAAGATGAGGTACTGTGTGATGTGGCCCCACTTGAAGTCTGTGATGTTCTTTTAGGACAACCATATGTGTGGAAGCGCCATGCTGTATATGAGTCACAGCCTCGCAGTGTCATTGTTACTTTGGGAGGAAAACTCTATCGAATACCAGAGACCGTTGCACCTAACAAAGTGTCACAAGGTAGGAAGATAAGCTCCCACATTAGAAAATTATTTCTCTTCACAATTGCATCTGAAGGAGAACATAAGATCACAGAGACCTCCACACCCTCTGCACAGGGTGTCTCTGCTCATCAAACACAAGAAGAAGACAGAGCCATTGTTTCCTCATCTATCCGAGTACCTCTATGATGCAAGGCCACACATTCAATGTGCTCATCCAGAAAAAAATCATCCATACAACAATTACGTCCCTCTCGGGATGTCAAAGAAAGGAAGCCTCTTCACTTCAACAAATGTTGCACCAAGAGATCAACTCAACACACAGTTCGAGAGATGATACAGGATTCGACGCAATGGAGACCATTGATTTCTAAGGAGGGAGGATTGATCTAGATGGAGATCAGTGGCCACCCACCTATTCCACTGTCTTAAAAAAATTGTCCATTGTGGAAGTTCGCTAGTTATTTTTCTACAGTCTTTTGGGTCCCAAACTTTCGGGGCCGTTTTGAGGCCCTAAACGACATTTTTTGGTGATTCAAGGCTAAATGGTTGATAGTGGCATGCATTTGGTTGACCAAAAGTTGTAAATATTAGATATACCTTTCCAACAAGCTATCGAACGCCCAAATCAGAGATCGTATGCAAAAGTTATGACCCCGGGAAGTTGACTGTTCAACTTACCACCTTGGGGCCGCAAACTTTATGACGATTCATCTTCTAGGGTTACGTTTTGGACTTTTGGGGTTCTCACCCTCATTATTATTATAAATAGGCCCCTTTGGCCTCATTTTTTATCCAGTTTATCATGGATGAGCGTAGCAGCCACATCTCTTCTCAGAGATAGCTACCACCATTCTAGCAATTGTATTACAGTTTGTTCTATTTCTGCCATTTAATAGAATATGTGTTTACTGTATCTCTGTTATCTTTGAAAAATGTCTGTGATTACGATTCTGTATATGTTCTTTCATTTCATTCACGCCTAAATCTAGATCATGGCACCAAAATGGGGTCCTCCATCTTTCTTAACACCACCATATTTATGAGTAGGTTCATCAATTTTCTTGCAATATGAGGATCATTCAACACCTTCAAACAACATTGAAGAAAAGTACATACTTGGTCATCAAGGTTTTTGATTTTGTGATATTATGCATTGTTCTTCTTCCTACTATAAAATATGTTCTTTCTCTTCACCACACAAGATGCACAACGTATCCTCCTTTCCCGGTCTCTTTTGGAGATCCCCCTCTTTGTGCAACCTACATATCTGGTACTCTTTACATGGTCCCTCTTGATGCAACTCTTCTTCCCGCAGTGCTGCTTCCTCAATTGCTTTCTGTGCACATTGTAGGAATTTCCTTTTATGCATAGCATCAAAATTTGGAAGATATTTCACAACTTTATTTATCTTAGACTTGGTCATTTTCTCCATGTGATGTACTCCACTTATATATTCCCTTGACTTGGCACCCCATCAAGTTACTATGTTTACATAGGCAGGTTCCCTTTCACCAGGATCTTCGTATGGTTCTTCCATTACCATATTACAATGACCCTTCTTCTCTTCCCACTTTTCTACCAAACATGGTAAATATTTCATCAGATGCTCTGTGTCGTGATAGTATTGGTAGAGGGCATGAGGTTTCATACAAAATCATGGCAGATGGATTGGTTTTCCATAGTTGAATTAGATGGAATTCTTGCCTCCACATCCATATCATCTACCTTGGTCCTAGTATCCTCCTCACACAGCTCCTTAGTTCCCTCATTTTCTTATCTCCTTTTTTCTCCTCCACCACTTGGATATGAAACACATCCACAGTGTGGTCCTTCATGAGTTAAAGTGCACTGAAATTATTGACATCATGCCCTATCCACTTACATAGCTCACTAATGGGGTATGTGTAGTACTTTGATACTTCTTCAGGGTTGTGCATTTTGTACGTGAGTGGCCCCATATCCTATAGATATCACACCATTTTTCCTTGGGCCTAACTTGGAAGGTTTTAGGCATGCTAGTTTCTCTATAATTGTTTAAGGTAGGGAACCCATTCTTGTGGTAACCCCTTTCACTATAGAAAGTGCACCACACATTTTCTCATATCACCTTCCTTGTTGATAACTGTTGTAGTTGTGTGGTCAGTACAAAGAGTTGTGACTGGACTTGTGCCCTCCCTACCATATATTATCCACCTGGAGTGGTTTCCAATCGTAGGGAAATATCCAAGGCCTCCAATGGAGTTCCCACTTTCTGTTGAGTAAGGGGAAACCTGATATGTGATAACAAGTCCACAATGAATCATTCTTGATGATGTACATCCTGAATCTGAAAAATTAGTTGGTCTAGAAGAATCTTGAACTACTTATTGTAGTCCTAGATAGACTCACCAACCCTCTACTAATCTCTTTTATCGCAATTATACATTGGGATTTTGACTTAAGTTTATAGAATTCCTTCAGGAGACCCCTCTTAATGGTTTCTAGTGACCTTGCTTGTTCTAGGGCTAGAGTCATCTTATACTTCATGTACTAGTGTTAACACCCAAAAAGTGTTCACTACCTTATCTACCCCACTATATGGGTCATTTGTCCATTTTCCTACCATATTTCCCTTGAAAACCTTGAAAACCCCACTAAAAAGCCTCCAAAAGGCCATAAAACCATCAAAAAGCCTCCAAAAGGCCATAAAAACACCTTTTCCCTCCAAAATATCCAAAATTCCTCTAAAAATAACAAAATCCCCTAAAAAGGGAAGAAAAAATAAAAAATAAAAAATAATGAGGAAAAAGGAGAAAAAAAACCTAAACAAGCTGCCCTAAACCACATGGTTTCCAAAAACCATGGGCCAGCACTCCACCACTAAAAAACTATAAATAAGTGATGGAGACCCATTATTTCATCATCCACAATCACAAGCATCCTTACTCTGTCAAAATTGCTCTTGAAACCCTAGCTCACCCTTTGAGCTGCTTTCACCATTGAGAGCCCCCTTTTGGCCCATTTCCACCACCGAAGAAAGAGAAGGAGCAGCTGGAGCTCGGAGCATCCTCTCGGATCAGCGCAAAGGGCTTCTCCAACCTCCACATTGGAGGTAATATCAATAAAAAACCATTCTTTATATTTTGCTGTTTTGTTTCATGCACATGTTTAGATTTAGTTTTTATTTTTGTTATAGCTTTTACTTTACATTTTATTGAACTGCTACTAAGGAATCCCTTTTCCTTAGTAAGTGCTCATTCACACAAGCTAGGGGTAAAACCCTAGCTACAGTTTTGGCGACTCCGCTGTTTTATTTTCTGCAATAGTTTTTGTTTTTTCCTTTCGGCTATCGCTTTCGGCCGTCGTAAACCGCATTTTTTCCTTCCGCAATCATGGCCCGACCATGTGTTTCAGGCCTTTACCTGCGACCAGACCGCAGCTCTTAGAATTTTTCCCACACCCTACCGGCAGATTCAAGTCTATTACCTGCGATCCGGACGCGGCTAATCAGCCTATTTTCTGCGGTCCGACCGCCCCTGTCGGCCATTTTCCTGCGTCCCGGCCGCACCTTTGAGCCCCTTCGCTGCAACCTGACTGCGTCTTTTCCTTCTGCAGTCGCGTCCCGACCGCATCTGTCGACTCGAAACCCGTGGCCTGTCCGCGCCTGTTTCCTTCAAACCCGTGGTCCGACCGCCCGATCCAGCCACAGACCCGCAGTCTGATTTCTGCAGTTTTTCCTGTATTTGACCCCAGCCCCTTTGCTGCCATATTTCCTGCATCTGCACACCCATCTGTTCTACCTACAGCCCTCCTCCCCTACAGCCTTTTCTGCACCATTATTTCTGTTACCTTTTTACAGCATTGTTTTTAAAATTTCAGCATTCTTATTTCAGAAAATTTTGCATGTTTAAATTTTGAATTCAATATTACTGGTTAGTTCATCACCTCACGAGCACACACTCTGTCACCTAATTCAAGTAAGAATTAAAACTACTTAACTCAACCAACATTCTAACCCCACTTGGGGAACACAAAAGAATTTTTGTAGTTAGGTAGGATCGGGGGGATAGGCTTCCAATAACACCCCTCGGTTATTTACACTTGAGACATAGCTGTTGTCCAATTAGGGAACCAAAATCCCCTAGTATTTTTTGGCACGGTCACAACCAGTTTACCAGAGGGCCTCTCCCTTAGGAGGGTTGAAGTCGTGAGATTGGTTCCGGAGGCCTGAGTGGAATACCGCACTCCATTCAGTAACTGAAGGGCTACCTTTCGTAGTTCTCGGGATATCCCTGTATAGGGGTATTGCAGTAAAAGGACCAAGCAGCAGATTTACCTTTCTAGACATGTCATGAACGTGGTATCTTAGTTGCCATTCTTCTAGGATTGACTTCCCGGTGTCCCTCCCGGTAGGGGGATATCTCAGCCACTTGGCTTTCCTATTCATATTGTCTGACTTGGATTTCATCACCTTGCAGAGGATATGTCTAGTTGAGTCAGAATACTTTTAGTTAGGTGTTTGCATGCTCCCTTACCTCCTTTTGGTCTAGCGAGTCCACCATTTTTTATTTGTAGGCAACCTGCTGCTTGTTGGTATTCTGACCATTTCTGTTGACACTCCGCCTATTGTAGCACGCCGTTATAGTGGGTGTTTTGAGTTGGTTGTTGGCCTGAGTGCCCTATTTTTTGAGCTCTCCTTCTGCACACTCGGTTGCATTAGGGTTTTTGAGCTATTTTTTACTCACCTCAACCCATAGAGATTTGACACCATTTGTCACCATTGAGTTCTCGAGACATTCTCGGTGCCTCAGAGGCGAGCCACCTCAGCACGGTTCACTTGACACCACCCGTCATCAACACAGATCATCCTCACTTGATACAACTTATCATAGATCTCGAGCCTTGTCACCTGACTCCACTCGTCAGCAGCATAGGAATCCGTCATCAGATATTGACACCCCTTATTTTACCTCCGATTCTGAGCCAGAGTCCGAGAACCCCATTTACACTGCCCCTACTAGCCCCATGGCTGGCATGACTCCCACTCCCATCTTGGTAGGGACCGTTGGTGGCACATCCACCACTACACCAGTTATCACACCTGCTATGGGTATGCCCTCCACGGGGCCCCCATCTACCGTTCCCCTCACGGCACCTATTCCTGCAGAGGGACTACCTATTCCCACTCCATCAGTGGCTCACACTACCCATGGTGGCGCAGGACCATCCTATACCACCTTAGTCCCCCCACTTGGGGGAAACCTCCCTAACACCACCCCTCCACTTGGGGGCATTGGCCCCAACTCAGTCCAACCCACTACTGTGTCACATCCGTCTTCCAGTTTTCCATTCATGGCTAGCCTCAACCTGCTTGATCTAGCCAGATTGACCAACGACCCTATCCAACACGACCCTGCATGGCCTCATATGCCCACCAAGCTCCCCTCCGACATCCCTAAGTTTGAGGGCAAGGTCGGTGAGGACCCGCAAAACCACATTATGTCTTTCCATCTATGGTGTTCCTCCAACTCCATAGTGGACGACTCCATTCGCCTCCGTCTATTACAGCGCACCTTCACTGGCTCTGCGGCCAAGTGGTATATCGAGCTACCCCATGGAACCCATGCCACCATTGCTTCCCTGGCCTCGACCTTCCTACAGTTCTTGCAGTTACCCGTCCGCTATGACGCAGGCGTTGAGATCCTCCCATCATGCAGACAAAGCATGGCTACCCACATCACGGACCACATTCATGAGTGGCGTCGACGTCGTAACTTATGCAAGATCAAATTAGACGACCGGATCTTCCTCGATTGGTTCCTCAAATCCCTTCTTCCTATTATTGCTAAGGATGTGGCAGCCGAAAGACCCCAATCTGAAGAAGAGGCCATCTTTAAGGCCCAACAATTCAACCTCATTTACGCCTAGTCGGGTTATCTCTATACCATCATTCCTGACGCCCCTCGCGGCGAGTCCTCCCAGCACGATGCGCCAGGGGCATCCCACGCTGCCAACAACATCATTGGCCGTATCTCTTCGCATCCTCAACCTTTTTCCATAGCACATCCTACCCCTGGCCCTGACCTCTCGCGAGCTACCTCACAGCCTGGAGCCACCAACTTGTATGCTCCCATGACACATCACCACCATACCCATGGACCCTCATGTCCACCTCAGTGTTTTGGTCATGTGACTCTGGCTTACGCCCCCCCAGTCGCACCTCAGCCCTACTACCACCAGCAGGCTGCACCAGCTCCTGCGCCTTCACAAGCCCAACCCGCTTATTACCCGCCATAGGTAGCCCCTGCGGCAACCCCACAACCTGCTCCACAACCCTATCAGCAACCTGCTCAAGTTGATGCACCTACGCAGCCTCCACCTACATATCATCCACCGCAGCCTACTCCTGCACCTACGCAACCTCAGAATCCACCTACTGCCCAAGGGCAAGTTTACGCCCAACAAAACCCGCAGCAAAACCAGAACAACCAACGCAACCAGGGCCAACAAAACTGCGGCAGGGGTCGAAATCGTGGGAACAACCAACCTACCGAGCAAGCTGGTCAACCCCCTAATCCCCCCGCTAAGAATAACGCGGCCCCTATGAACCAAAACCCTTCTCACCTGCCCAAGCAGGATAAAAACCCCAATTTGCAAACAAACCATGCTTGTTCTATTTGCGGGGTCTATGGCCACTACACACATTTTTGTCCACACATGGAGCGAGTTCGGTAACTTTGGGCTACTGATGCACAATGCCAAGGGCATGTGGCTCCTCAAGCACCACCCAACCCTCCACCACCTCAACAGCCACCTTTGGTATTGCAAAACCCCTTACCAAACCAAGGCATAGTGAACACTCAACCGTTGGCTCCCCCTCAAGCCAACGCGCCAACCCCACAACAAATCACTTACACTGCTCCTGATCAACCCATGCTTGACTTAGGTACCCACCACTTGTTGATGATGTCCTCCGATGAGGTCAACCTCTAGACTCGGCAGAACCAATATGGCTCCACCCCTGAAGCCCCTCCCGCCGATAAACCCACTAATGCTCATCCCACTGATCAGGCATTACGTATACCTCCACCTCCACTAGATGGCACTCCCAAAGCACCTCGTTTCCCACTTCGTCATATCAACAACAACCCCAACGCGCGGGCTGCGTCAAACTACAACATTGTCGATGACTTAGCCCAATCCCCCGCAGCCATGTCTGCATTAGAAGTCTTAAAAAACTGCCCTTCGCAGCGCAAGAATTTACTCTCAGCCATTGGGGCTATCAATCCAAATGATTCGAGTTTAATGGCATTCGATTTGGCCCAATCCGAACCCCGCCTGCCTTCCACTTTAGCATTCCAAGTTTCTGTTTCCATTCGGAATTTTGTCGTCCATCGATGCATTATTGATGAAGGTGCCTCTACATGTGTCATGCCCACCTCCATCTGGCAGAAAATGGGATCCCCCACTCTCCAGCAGTCCACTACTGCGTTGCGAGCCTACGACGGCCGTTCAGCTCAACCACAAGGCCTATTAACTAACGTCCCCATCCAGCTGGCTGGCAAAACCGTCCTCATGAACATCGAGGTTATCAATGCACCGCTTGATTATAACCTTTTACTTGGCCGCAGCTACATGTATTCCATGCGGGCGGTTGCTTCTATTGTTTTTCGTACCATGATGTTCCCCCATGAGGGACGCGTGGTCAAGGTTGACCAACTCACCTACCATGATCCCAATGCCCCCGCGGCACTCGAAAATGTTCTCCCCATGATTGAACAACCTGTTTCGGGTGCCACCACCTCATTTGTTTCCTCTATGGGGCCCGGAGTTTACTCAGACGTGCCAATGACCTCGAACTTCCAATCTATTCCACCCCCGTCGCCCGACACTGACGTGTTT
>LPNX010706945.1:161653-178742 GCA_001517045.1 Pseudotsuga menziesii | reverse complement strand
AATCCACACGACAGTACCATTCCATTAATTCAGAGTCTTCTTATTTGCTTTCAGACTCCTTAAAATTGAAAGCAACCACGAGCATGAACTGTCCTGGGCTCATAAAATACACACGACAGTACCATTCCATTAATTCAGAGTCTTCTTATTTGCTTTCAGACTCCTTAAAATTGAAAGCAACCACGAGCATGAACTGTCTTGGGCTCGTAAATCTACACGACAGTACCATTTCACTACTTCAGAGTCTTCTTATTGCTTTCAGACTCCTTAAAATTGAAAGCAACCACGAGCATGAACTGTCCTGGGCTCGAAAAATCCACATGACAGTACCATATTATATACACACTTCTTCTAGTTCCCTAACACATGAAGAAGTCCCCCCGCACCTTCTGGCACTATGATCGATCCTCTCGGCAGCACCCCCAATCAGGTCGCCTTTGTTCAAAGTGTTTTGCAGTCTCCTGCCATTTGACCACAGCATTGAGTCTCCCTCAGCCCAGTCAACCTCCCAGATCCCATACAGCTATGATCCCTTTACCACCAGTTAGTTTCATATGCTACTCGATCGTCCCCGCCATCATACTCTGAACAAAGGAAGTTTGAGTCCACCCACTCTACTTGCCCAGTTATTTACCCCAGTTTACCAACCCCGCCATCAGTACTATCACATTTCGGTTTTGCACCTCACGCTCCTATCAAGGAAACATCATTGCCTTGATAGTTGCAGGTCTCCCTCTGTCGACGACACCCCCTCTATTCTAGAGGATAGACCCAGAGGTCCCTGCATCTTGGACCCATCACCATCTGTGGTGAGTGCCTACGGACCATTTTGGGAGGAGTCATCATTGCCTCTCCGAATGGTTGTTTCTCACATGCTCGACTTCAGCACCTTAATCGCATCGTTGAGAATCGTGCAGGATGTATATCCCTTCCATTATGTGTCGAAGACCCCGGATTTCCCCCCACTCTAGCACATTGGTGAGTCACTTCAGAACGCCCAGTTATATGTTCCAATGGATGTCCAGGCTGCGTTGGAGATTGTATTCGGAAGCCATCCAGTTCCATGCTTCCTTGAGTACCCAGTTCAGTTCCACTTCAGTGTACCATTGTGAGTATGACCCTTATCCAGCAGCTCATCAGTTCCTTTGGGACCACATTCAGTAGCACTGCTGTCATTCCAGTGCAACAGTTGTTCAGCTCAGACATGGTCCGCCCAACAGTATGTTCCCGATTTGCGTCCCTTCTGGACCCTTATGATATACACAACGGTTTTCTATGTATCCTATAGGTCCTTCTTTTCGGGCCTCACAGTTACTTTTATGTATCTTGATACGAGCATGGGTATGCCCACCTCGTCCATATATTGAGATTCTTCCTCATTTAGTATTTCAGGCCATGTATATGTCAGGTCCCCATATTTTGGACCCCATTGTTATTATTGTGTTATATCCTGATACGAGCATGGGAATGCCCGCCTCATCCATATGATCAGATGATTCCTCATCCATTATTGAGGCTATGTACTTTTTAGTTCTTGCAGGTGGTTCAGGATCGTGGTTCTGGGTTTCAGTTCGTTTCTTCTCTTCTCCACACCCCATTGCAAACCAGTTATGACTTATGATGTCCATCGGCCATACGATGAGCTCCTACCCTCGCACATCAGGGGGCAATCTGTTAACACCCAAAAAGTGTTCACTTCGTCATCTACCCCACTATACGGGTCATTTGTCCATTTTCCTACCATATTTCCCTTGAAAACCTTGAAAATCCCACTAAAAAGCCTCCAAAAGGCCATAAAACCATAAAAAAGCCTCCAAAAGGCCATAAAAACACCTTTTTCCTCCAAAATATCCAAAATTCCTCTAAAAATAGCAAAATCTCCTAAAAAGGGAAGAAAAAATAAAAAATAAAAAATAATGAGGAAAAATGAGGAAAAAACCCTAAACAAGCTGCCCTAAACCACATGGTTTCCAAAAACCATGGGCCAGCACTCCACCACTAAAAAACTATAAATAAGTGATGGAGACCCATTATTTCATCATCCACAATCACAATCATCCTTACTCTGCCAAAATTGCTCTTGAAACCCTAGCTCACCCTTTGAGCTGCTTTCACCAATGAGAGCCCCCTTTTGGCCCATTTCCACCACCGGAGAAAGAGAAGGAGAAGCTGGAGCTTGGAGCATCCTCTCGGATCAGCGCAAAGGGATTCTCCAACCTCCACATTGGAGGTAATATCAATAAAAAACCATTATTTATATTTTGTTGTTTTGTTTCATGCACATGTTTAGATTTAGTTTTTATTTTTGTTATAGCTTTTAGTTTACATTTTATTGAACTGCTACTAAGGAATCCCTTTTCCTTAGTAGGTGCTCATTCGCACAAGCTAGGGGTAAAAACCTAGCTACAACTAGGTCAAGACTCGATCTTTGAACGTTGTATCTAACTGCGTGAGCTTTGTATCTTCATCAATAATATACTTCACTAACCAGATGGATTCACATGTAAGCTAATGTTACTCAACATTTTCCTTCCTCGTCCCATGGAAGAGAGGTAATATCAATGTTGAATTAGAGTTCATCACCATTCTAGTGTGCATTACTAACCTAACGCTTCTTGCTAGAATTGATTTGGTTGTTACTTCAGTGTTTCCACCCTGGTTTTGGGTTTGTTGCACAGTAATTTCTCCTACTCCTGATGTTGCTTCTCTTTTAGCTTCATGGATCACTTCCCTTTCAAAATGGAACATAAAATTTCCTTCTCCATCAACTAATGGGTGCAAGGGGGTCAAAATCAAAAGGGGATTCCATTTAGGTACATTTCTTCTTACATCACTGAATCCATGATAGGTTATTTCTAGCCACATAGCCCATAAAAAAACCACCAAAGTGCCTCATGTTGTGGGAAATAGTGAACAAGAGTGCCCTTCCACTTTAGGATGGGGCTAGGATTTGTAGCTTGCAATAAGGTCTCAATATTTGGAGCCCATTTCGGGTTGGTTGGATGACCCCAAGTGATCCTACAATAGATTGTTAGAGGGGAACAAAATAGAACAATGAAAATGATAACAAAACTTAAACAAAATATAAAAGGGAGTAGAGAATGCAAACTCCAACAATCAATGTGATCCAAACCACTTGTATATTTTCCAATGGTTAAGCTAATTCAACACCTTAGAGAGGCGAACACCAAAAGGAGGAAAACACTCTTCCTAAGGCAGTCCTTTATTGTCCAATAATGTTTGTAGAGTGGTTAATGAACTGATATGTGAGAACAACTCTTGGAACTTGCCCGTTGAGGGAAGGAGGCAAGGGATATTTGGAAATGCTTGGAAATAGGGAAGATGTGAGCTAAGGGGAAGCTCAATCACAATTCCAACATCATAAATTTGCTCAAAAATATTCCTACAACAAGCATGTCCATGGCCTTGTTTTATAGTCCAAGAGGTGGACAATAAATGACAAGATCATAGTCTAAAATCATTGATTGTTTTAGCTCCAAAGTACACCAAGAGGCTGTTTAAGGAAACCAAGTATGTGAGAGACCAAATTCAAATTAAAATGGGTAAGTGGATATTTCATGAGCCTTCAATGCATCATTGGTGGGTGAGATCCCATCATTTGTGTAAGACGCATGGGTCTCGAAGGAATTTTCACGTTGCAACGTCAGTATTGTTTTGAAAGTGAGCGCTATAGCGCATGTAACCATAACTTAATTTGTGTAGTTGTGGATTTTGACTATTTTGGGGCCATTTGGGATCAACATATTCTTTAGATCTTATGAAGGTATATTTTATCGGGTACATGTTGTATGTTGATGACACTTTACCTAGTAAATCACGAAATTGTTGCATGTGTGTGAGTTTTTCATGATAACAAATATTGCCTGATGTATGAGGTTTGTAGGGTACTGTAGAGATGATAATGCATCATCGTTTCATGTTTTCTATCTCTGTTGGTTATTCAAACCATGTGGACAACAATGACCTTCCAAAGGGGAAATCTTGTCGATGTGTTTTTTTTATACAAACGAGGTGGGCATCCCTATGCTCGTGAAAAGGTGCCAGAATGGATATAGAATAAAGAGACTAGGGGATCTCTAAGAAACTGCTATGGGAATGGAGGAGGGTGGCCTCAAACCATGAAAGAGTACATGAACCTGGAATTAGTGTAACTAGTGTATAATAAGAGGAATGTTTGCTAAGAATATGAAGAAGTCCACAAAGATGGGTGCCTGGAATGATTGTGAAGTTAAGGAAACTACATTGTACCAAATTGGCCACAACTATCATTTTCAAACGTGAACATTTCTACCTTAAAAATGTACGATTCCCCCTGATGTAGATAAAATGTATTGTTGTCGAGTATAGGGGAGACTAACAAGTTAAGGATAAATAAGGAGACTCCTTACTTAGTCTGATGTAATCCCTTATATTGATTGAAAGGGATCCCACAGTACCACTGCTACTTCTTCAACTCTAAAAATGTGAGTTTTTGGTGTTAATGGGAGCTGAAGAATCACTAAAATATGAGGGTCTTGTTTGATAGAATCATGATCATGTTGTAACCAATTGGGACTAACTGACCTGACACTATACTGGATGGTAAGTGTGGGGCTTATACTTCCTTTGATCGATGATAGAAAAGTGGAAGAGCTAACGACATTTCTTCAAGTGAGGATGTGATGGAGGGAGACAAACTATACATGAATGGATTTGTTAGGAACATAATACTTGATATAGTGAGGTCTGACAAAGACATGATTATGAGCTACCGAGAGACTTCAATGTCATTAATCAATGGTGACCAGGGGTTTGTTACCAAAAGAATTGATTGGTTTCCATGTGAAGGGGAACTGGGAGTTTTTTGTACATAAGCAATAATTTATGGGCTCCCCGCGGTTTTGTGCATGTTGGGGGACCAATTTGGTGATGGATGGAACTCCAATAGTTTTTGGTGGATCAGGGAGTCAATTTGATGATAGGTGGGGTTCCCACGGTCTTAAGTGAATTGATGAACCTTTTCCAAGATGAAATCAGAGGTGATTTGCTAACATTAATATAGGTGTCCCTTGAATCAATGCCATGTAGAATGTTCCCATAGGAATATCTAAATAGAACTGGTGATGTTTGGGGGAGGGGGCCCCATCATTGTTTGGTCGAGGTAATGATACAAAGGAGATTTGTAGATAGGTTGGATTCTCATGGAGGTAGGAGAAGGCCATGGTGAAATATTCTTCATAGTTGGTTTCGAGGAATTTGATTGTGTGGAACTACTTGAGGTAGGGGAGTAAATGCACAGCTATAGAATAGTTGGATTCAAGAATATTACTTTGGTGGAGTACAAATTACTTGGAATTGTGGGAGGATTGGCATCATGGGTGTCAATTATGGTGAAGGTTTTTTAAGGGAAAACACCCATTGGGGAAATATAGTGGTCCTTAGTTTGGTTGTTGAGTGGTCCTTAGTTTGGTTGTTGATGGCACATAAAAATTTGGAAATTGAATATTGTATGGTTTGCAAGGTGGTGTCAGGGAAATATTTTAGTAGAGGGAAATATTGGTGACGAGAGGCAAGTTCTGTGATAATACCTGAGAGTAGGGTCTTTCATTTTTTTCGCTGGCGGTTGATGTGGGTGTTTTGAGTATAATCATGCACACATGGAACACATACCCAAGTGTAGTAAATGACATAACAAAAGTATGTACAATGCATAATTATTAACTCAAAACATGGTGTACCTGCGGGGTTCTTGACTCAAAGTCCCCAGAAGATGAGGCTTCAGCTAGAGGAGCAGGATTTCTCTGAATGGGTTTTTTACTACATCACTGATGATCATATTGATGGAAGCTACCATAGGTGGCATGGTAGGTGTAGGTTATTCCACTATTTGTGTAATCCAAATAGTTTCCAATGCATTCTGAAATTGAGGGAGATTGGGGAAATGGTGTGTGTAGCACCCATGTTGCGAATAAATCAAACACGTTTGATTGGTGTGTAAGGATTTGGATTTTGGGATAGAGGGGTTTTAGGTGCCCCTAATATTAGCTTGAGGGGCATGCATGACACTAACAAGTGTATTGAGCAAGTTTTTGAGCTCAAGTAAGGTAGGGAACATATGTTTTGCATGACCTTGTTGTCCACACAAAGAACATCGGGGTGTGACCCACATGGTAGGTGTATCATGCATTATGGTTTCTTTCAGAATTTGTTGGGTGACACCCATAATGTTGAGTTTGGGTGACCCTGATGATGATTCATGGGCATGGTAGGTTGTGGCGAGGGATTCAACTTGGGATGAGTGGTGCATTTGCTAGTGGGGGTATTTGGATTAGATTGAATAATGCCCCAATTTTGTGGTTTGGTGACTATCATCAATGGTTGAGTCATGGGGTTTTTGGATTCGATGGGTTGATTCATAGGGGTGACTCATTATAACGACACCATCTCGCAATGGGTGATGGGTTTTGAAACCATCTCTAAGAATGGTGGTGTAAGGTACCACACAGGGAGTCCTAGTTTGAGTCCTTGAAGTGTTAACTAGGACATAACAAACATTCCTCATATTGTTATGGGAGGGTACAAAAATGGAATTTGGAACATCGGTGACACAAAATGGTTCATTATTTGTTCAATTCCATTACTTGATGGGGTTGTTGATGATGACTCCCTAGGGATGGAAGATTCTTTTTCTGTGGTGGAAAGGGTAGACATGAGACCCTCTATTGTATGTTTCGTATTGAGGTTGTCCAAATCAAGAATTTGGTGCAGTGGTAGTGGGAGCCAACACAACGGATAAAGGTGGATATTGTTCCAACATTGGTGGTGGTGCAATATTTGCTTTTGGGGGAATGTTACCTTGGGAGAAAATGGACCCAATAATCCCATCCACAGAATGTGACATCTCTATAACAGGAGGATCCAATGATAGATGTCGAGGGGAATTTGGTCGTACGGTGTACAAATACCTTGATTGGGCACATATGAGGCCAAAGTGTTGGGATTTGAGAATTTATTCTTCCTCACTTTGTGGAATTAAGGTAGACACATCCTTTGCGATAGGTGGTTGGAGTGATTTGAGAAAATAATACAAAAGGAAGGGAGGTTGAATGTCAATTTTGCACAAGGTGCGACGATGACACCATTCATAGATATGGTCTATTATGTGTGTCATCGTGCTCTATTGAAACTTTGTGAGAATTTTGAGGCCAAGATCATGCCTTATTGGAAACTGAAAATAGGACATGAATTATGTGGTGATGGTCTCAAATGTGGTATGAGAGGGTATTTTCAAATTTATGTACCATTTTGTAGTGGTACCAATTAAGGTTCTTTGGAAGAGACGGAGGTGGACCAAATCTTCCACTATTCCATTGGAGTAACACCATATGTGGAAAGACATAATGTGGTTAGCAAGATCATCTCCCTGCTTCCCTTCAAATTTAGGGATATATGAAGGTATATTTTCTTGCATATTTGGTCAATTGGAATCATGATCTATAGAGTCATTAACCAGTTTGACTAGATTGTGGAGGTTCAAAATTGCCATAAATGGTAGGTTGGGATTGCAGGATTCCTGGTTCTTCTGAATGTTGTTTCCTGCAGGGGGATACCTTGGAATATGTTGTGGTGATATTTGTATTCTATGGGAAGATTAATATGTAGTGTGACTTCCTATCAATGAGGGAGTTTAAGGGGGAATACTCCATTATGGGGGAGTAAACAATGGTGAACATTTTCCGTGAGAAGAGGAGGGGAAAGGGTTAACACTATATCTAAGGGGAGAGAGTGAATCAAACAATGTATATCCTCACCTATAAGACCCAATCAATGTGGCCTAGAAGCGGCCCTGACCTAGTGATCTCCCTCATGTGCCATGGGGAGATGAAGGAAAAAAACCTCTCGTGAGAGGGGAAAAGCCTTGTAGTCTGTGGGACTGACTTAGGGGTAGGGTTTTTTTGTCAATGGTAGAAGTCTAGTTGTCAAGTGAGAGTGATGGGTGATGAATAAACAAAATGTAGATAAATGAAAAAATATGCCAACCACAACATATGCAATATGGTGCAAGATGTGAGTGATATATGCAATGGTTTTCAATGCGATGATATCTACATGTTGGTTCCTTTTAATTTACAAGTTTAATGAGCTTGTATTTAGAAAATAACAACAAGTGTAAATTCCCTAAAAATACCTAAATTCCTTCCTCTCAATTGTAACTGGGCCTCCCAAAGGCACAATTGATGGTGATAATGAAATCTACACAAAAATCGACAAGTGGAGGTAACAAAGAGCGAGTTCTATTGGTTATGGGACCAATGTTCTAATCAATAACACTGGGAAACACCCCATAATGGAAATAAATGACTTTAGGAATCACTTGCACTCCCAAGTGTTCATTGGTGGTATCCTAAGTTTGACCACTATGGTTACCTTGCGTCAAGTTAGAATCAATAGTTAGTACTAGGTGGTATAATGTTGTCTCCCTGACAACAAGGTGAGGTCCTTGTAGGGGAGAGCAGGGTAGCTATACCTTGGATTTAACCTCCTTGTATATTGTTACACATCCTTGTATATTGGTACACGTATATGATCTGGGATATCTTTGAACACTTGCTTATAGTAGGATTTAAAGTACCCTAGAAGACAACAATACAATAGTACATGTCAAATTTTTTCCCACGATAAATAGCTGCTATAGCAACACTTTTCTGTCACTATAGTGACGTATCGAAGACCAAATTTTCGTTGGAAAATTCTCATCGCATTAGCCACACTTCAAATATTCCATCGGTATAGAGACATAACATCAATGACATGTGGTGATTGTGGCCTATGCTTCGAAAACCTATGGGCATCTCTATAGCGACGTTTACATGTCACTAGAGCAACGTCTTGGAGGCGCTATAATGACGGAGGACTGTGGAAAATTTATGCACCTAAGTCATTATGCGTCGCTAGAGCAAAGTCTTTTTGTCACTATAGCACCACAAATTTGTCAAAATAACAATGTCTTGGAGTCACTATAGTAATGGAGGATTGTGGGAAATTTATGCACCTAAGTCATAATACATCGCTAGAGAGACGTCTTGTTGCCGCTATTGCGCTGAACATTTGTCGAGACAGCAATGTCAAGGCATCGCTATAGAGAAGATAGTTCATGGAAAATGAGAAGAAACTAATCACTGCTGTGTCCCTATAGAGATGCCACTGTGTCAGTATATCAACAAAATGAACATCGTTATAGCGATGTTTACTGTGTATGTTTTTAAAAAAAATATAGAATTCGTAGAAAATATTGTATTTCAAATATAGGCATACCTTTAGGAACTTACAATGATGTTGGTAGGAAATGATTATTAGAGACTAAATGTCCTACCTCATACAACTTAACAAGTGCAATATTTCAGCTCTATGTTATGCTACCTTGGAATATGAAGTTTGAACCATTCCGAGCCTAGAAGAAATGCCATTATCATGCTCAAAAGTCTTGACATACCTTGATTGTGATGGAATATAGAACAATGATAGTGTTCTAATTGTGTAGTACACCCTATATTTTCTTATTTATCATATCTATTCACAAATCCCAGAAAAAACTACTTAGAGCATGTATTATGTTAATTATACAATATTGTGCTACAATTCTACAAGTCAGATAACTATTCTACAATTATTACACATTCAACATACAAGATTACTAAAACCATTCATTGGAGGACTAAGAGCATATTGATATAAAAAATGGTGTTAATTCTTATAAACTTGTTGATCTATCAACATACCCATAAAATACTAGTCATTCAATGCCAAGAATAAGGCCCAATTTTCTGAAATAAAACAAGCATTCCTTCACAGTCACTACTCAAGAAACGCCACAATGGAATATCCTCATAGAAAATATAACTATTAAAATGAACATCAAAGATAAACTCAAAACGTGAGCATAGACAAACAACATAGAATACTAATATTATCATAAAGACAAGTAAGATGTTTTTGTAAAAAGAGATCGTGTTTAAATTGATCTATGAAAATGGTTGTAGATTAGATAGAATATTGATATAAGCAATTACCCTTAATCATGTTGATATAGATATTATGCTCACACAATGACAAAAAACAAGACAAGTTGCGATACTTGTAAAAATCAAGAATTCCCTTGTCAGGAATTGCAAAAACCTTCACTTGTAAATTTTTATTTTATGGATTCTTCAAATGCTGAGTCCTCTGAAATGTCAACTTATAAAGCTACAAAAGGATTCAAAGTCACTAAAGTTAGTATTGGTGTCATTTATATGCATACAATTGGGTAATATAAGATTAAGAAGGTAAAAAACCAAAATATCCACCATAAAAAATTTAAAGTTATCTTCATTGAAATCAAGTGATTAGCGAGAGAGAAAAATATGTACACTAAATATAGGTCCATCCATAAATAGAAAAAGGTAATTACTAAAACACTCTACCTATGCGTCAGTTACTGATCTCCTCTTCTTTTTTCTTATACACTCTAGTTGTAGCAACTAATGTAGAATATTATCTTCTCTCAATTAAGATGCCAAGTGAGTATACAATAGATGATATATACCATTCTTTTCTTTTGAGAAATGTGTGTGATTTTTCTCTCACAAATTAAAACAACAACAAGAATGTTGTAAATAAACATATATGTGTTCATTGTTTGGATATTCTAGCTGCAAAATATTAAACTCCTTGGAACTTATATTTAAAACATTTCTATCCTATTTGACTAGAATTAGACCACAAACACAATTATGCATTATAATTTGATGTAGTCATGGAAAGGTCAATAAGGGTGGCTTCTTAATGGAGAGAAATATGCCCCTTGAGCTCTATTTGCTCAAATCTAATAAAAATTAGAATGTCTCAATCGTTAACATATATTAACATTTCTTAGGATGACCCATCACTATGATGTTTGTCTGAATATCCACATGAAATTAAGAACTAACTGGAAAATATGCTACAGATCATACAGTTGAGTGATCCAGAATATTGGTAGTCAATGTTACTATTCACTCATAAATTTTAAAATTATCCAAAATTACTTACCTCGAGAAAAATCCACCATCAGTAGCACACCATCCTAGTCCTATACTAGGAGCAAAACTTCTCTATCTTTCACTTCACTGGACTGCACAAGGCGCCACTCTAAAGACACAAGATCCATAGAAATGTTTAATGCACACATTTCAGCTCATTTTGAGGAAAGTTGCAAAATCTTAGGTAGATTCAGCTCATTTGTATTTTATAATTATTTTTCTTAAATATTCAAACTCAAAGATGAAAGAATAAAAGATGCAGAAGCATTGGCTCTCAAGACCAAGTTCAAACTGTCTAGTCAGACCTAAAGGTCTAGACATCAGCCTAAGGAGGGTCCATTGTAAAAGATGTACTTGCAAATCTCTTGTAAATACTAAAAAGTGTCTGGTTAAAAAGTAAGCTTTGGGATAGAAAATTACAATTAGATAGGTGTCAGTCAATAATGACTATGTAAGCATATCCTTGAAGAAACGAGATGACTCGAGAGAGGTTAGTTGCTTGTTTATAGTCATTAGTGGATGAGTCATAGATAGGGATAAGTTTGGTTTCCTAAGAATAGAAGTTGTTGCATTAATTAAGAACATATTGTTGATTAGTAGGGGTCAGTAGTTAGTGAACGAGGGTTAGTTACAATTGAGGGGAATCTAATTGTAAGCCGGGAGTAGTGGTAGGAGGAAGAACTCAGAGAGAGAGAGAGAGAGAGTTAGGAGAAGATGGCCATTGAGAGATGATTCAGGCCATAGACAGAGTAGAATGATGGTTTTGAAGTATATGAACAATTTACTCTTTTAATGAGAAGTAGATTCATCAAATGTTGTGTACCTTGTTCTTTTGAATTTTTTGTGTGTGATGTAATTGAGCAAGTTTGATGAATGATTAGTTAGTTGATAAACTAAGTCGATACATGTAGAAATGATACTAAATTGAGAAACAGTATTGGGAAGAACTTCATGAAATAAATTCTAGTCAATGAGACATAGCTGGGTAGAATTTCTGTATGTGAAATTCCAATTTTTATGAGTTTAAGATTGGGTAGAACCAGAGAGGTTCAAGTCTTTGTAGAAGTCTATTTATGACTTAATTAAACACTTTGTGAACAGAGTAATTATGCATTTTATTGTTGTTGAGTTATGAGTGAGTTTGAATATATGGGATTACAGAGTAATCTTCTATTGTTGTGTCAATGAGGAAAGACTTTTGTACAGGTTAAAGAAGGAAATGGTGTAAATCCCTATTCAGGGTCACAGTTAGAGTTAGTGTTGAGGAAGCCCTATAGTGGACCAAGCATTTGCAGAAATTTATTAAAGATTAGAGAGATCGTGTATGATCCTATACGCAGTGTATGGCTGTGAATGATGATGGAGAAAATTTTTGTGTAATGATGCTGAGAATGGTTGACATTTTCGACGCAGAGAAGAAATTAGAGGCTTGATAGGTGTGTAGTGATCATTGTAGCTTTAAAGGATGATATTAAATGACCATTTGATTGTTTAACCTAATCATAATGCCAAATTCCTGATTGACTGTGCGTTTTAATAAGTTGCAGTCGCATTACAGAAGTCGACGAATTTTGATGGTTGAGATCATGTCAGAGAAATGAAGCTGGGTATCGAATTGTGTGGGTTTATGCAGTGAAAATAAGACCAATAATGGATGGTTGTTGACTGTCTTAGAAGGAAGATTGACCGTAGAGATTGAGTTATAGAAGGGATAAAGTTTAATGAGTTTGAATGGAAGAGATCACACCTTGCTATGATTAATGGACGACGGTAGATATCGCAGTCAGAGAGGGAAGGTGGTTAATGAAGCTTGGAAGTTTGATGGGACACAACATGTCCAATTTTGATAGTCATTGCACTCAACCATGGTTTGGGTTAAAATCACACTATGGCTATTGTGATAAGCTCCTAGTTGTGAGCTAATGGTCATGTGGAGTTACAAAATGTGTTAGATAACCCTCTCTCAACCTAATGTGATAAGCCCTGGAAAACATAGGGTGGTGGTGGAATGTGCAAGTGTTTTTTTTAATTTGGCTTAAGTTTGTTAAATGTCGACAGATATAGGAAGGAGCCAGGATTGGCTAAGAAACAAGAGATAGTAATAGATCTTAGTAGTGGTTCTAAAGGGCTTAAGTGTCTCTTTTAAGCCAGCAGAGTATGTGAGTGATTTAAACATACTAAGAGCATCCTCGGGTAAGGAAGTATTTAGGGATGGGCCTGTTATCAATAAAACAACCATATCCAACATAGAAAATCACACCTCAATATCCTTCATGTCCAACATGTCCCATACAAAATGAGTTACAATAATGATTAAAGTACTTAAAACAATGACACCAATAATAGTAGCGATCTATATCAGATCTAATTTGTTAATGAAAGACACCAATATATAATGGTAGCATGATATATCATATCTGAACCAATTATAAACTCAACATAAGATGTTAGGGCGGAGCTCCCTTATCCTCAGAAAAAATGATTCTAAACAGATTTCAACTTCGTAGTGTTAGTTTACTTGCATGAGACTCAACTAGACCAGCATAATTGTGAAAGGGGAGAACCCAAAACTAGAAAATATCATAAAATAGATCATCCAACCCTCATAAATAAAAAACAGTAGCAGCACAGCAGTACGACCAACTCGCAATAAAAAACGACATCAAAGTACTGCAAAAAAAGTCATATAAGGTAGCGATATGGTGGATGGAACCTAACGAGGGAATTTAGGGTGAACATAAGGGTGCAAGAATGTAGAAAGCAGCTGATGTGGACATGTCTTGTAAAGTACAAAACAAGTATTCAAATTTTTTTTTGGCTCATCCTCCCAGCTGATGTAAAGAATGCCTGCATATGGAAGGAAAATGCACGCAAAAATGCACAAAAGGTTGAAAATTTCCCTGTGGGCATGTTTAACTAGATGCATGCATTTTATCTTAGTATTGCATGTATAATTCAATACTTGTGGGTAAACTTCAGAAAAATGCATGCAGGAATAAGAAAAATGCCAACATGTGTGAAGGAGATGTCATTAAAATGCACACAAGGTCCCCAATATGCCCGCAAGTTAAGGAGACAAATGTCGGCCAAGACTCAATAATATCCTCAAGACTCAAATATGGCCGCACTTGAGAGTAAAAATTCCCACAGCCAGTTAAAAATGGCCATTGGGAAATAGAGAAATAAAAATGCCCACTGGGCAATAGAGTAAAAATGCCCCCAGCCTATAGAAATTATCGCAACTAGTTAAATATGCCCACATTTAAGTTGCATAATACACTTACATCAATTCTCCAAATTGGATAAGCAGATGATTTGGAAAAATGTCCGCAACCTGTTCAGATATTCCCTGCATCCAGCTTGAAAATGCCCGTTGGACTGATAATATTCCCACACTAGCTTATAAAATTCCCATAGGCGTCAAACATATGCATGTAGGTCCAGATAAATTCCCACAAATATACACAAAAGGCTGAAAAATTCTAGAAGGAAACCATTAGATGAAGTAAAATGCAGAAATAAATTAGCCACAATATGTTTACAGAAATTAGATGAAGTAAAATGCAGAAATAAATATATTGAGATGAACAGACCAGCAAGGCTTCAGGGGGAGCAATTAGTCTACATATTTATAGGGGGAGAAATATGGTTAGATATATAAAATCAAATAAAGTGAGGCAGAATTGCAATGTTGTCATTGATGCATGCTTACCTTTTATGAATTTACTAGATGACTGTTGATACATTCATTATGCGGGCATATTCTTAGATGTCATGGCCATTTCAATGATAAAGTTAAACACTTGAAAGGTATAGATAAAGTAAATTTGTTATGGGAATACTGATCTTAAAAAGATATTCTTCACCTATATTGTATGACCACTTGGATGGACATGACATGTACAATAGTAAAGGGAAAAGGATGTTGATGACATAGGATGATGACATTGCAAAAAGGAATATAAAGTTTGATCACAAAGGATGATGACATGGAAAAAAGTACAAGATAGTTTGGACATCAAGTCAATGTGAGGGTAGGTTACTCGACTTTCTCAACTGTATGTGGTCATACGTCTCATGTGTCTCATGCAAAGAGTGGAAGATCATAATCATCATCACTGGATAAGGAAGTTCATGTGGCCATCTCATCTTCCTTAGGTTAACTCAGCAAGGTGTGGCCATCCCCTTCAGGATAACCATAGTCCTTGGAAGATTTCACATGTATTAAAAATAAGATATGCAACAAATTGAACAAACATTTCACATGTAAATTGTAAAAAACACAAATATAGGTATATTAATTGTTTTAATACTCATATCTCCCCCCCCCAAAAAATCCCCAAAACAAAAATAAACCACCCAAAAATAAATAATAAACATTAAAGTAATAATAAACATTAAAAATAATAAACATTAAAAAGAGAACAAACATTTAAAATTTCTAGAGCTTGAACTTGAAATAAAATTGATCTTAACAGAGTACAGACCCATACACTGTCGCTTCTTCTCAAAGAACAAGTATTTTTGAGATTTTCCCTCGATCAATATACTACCTATCTCTCAGGTTCTACAAGCCTCCGAGCTATCCAAGATTCTCGATTTATTCTTAGTGTATGCAGCAATATATTCTCTTAGTGTACAATATCCATTTGCCTCACAATATGATAAAAAATGAATACAATATCACACAACCATAAATACCGTACACCGTGAAAATATATCGTGAGATACATTGTATTTCACCACTTACACACATATTGTTTCTTTGTATCGAGAGACCTCCACCGAATGATTTAACATACTCATATGGCCTCAATTTGACCATGATATGCGACAATACAATGTGTGCGGTATCCATAGGAAAATTTATATGGAACAATATCATACTACCACATTCAAGGCATCTTATTCCACCTACACATATTTTATTGTTAAAACATTTTCATGATTAATTTTACATAATATCAATTAAATAAAATCATGCACAATATAATCATTAATATGTTCATATGGGTCTAGTTCATTCCACCCCATAGTACCCATGGGGAAATGGATTGGCTGAATCATCAAACAAAATCCTACTTAGGATAATAAAGAAGATGTTGTTAGTAAACAAAAAAAACTTGGGATGTAAATTTGAGGTATGCTCTCTGGGATGATAGAATAAGTGTCAAAATATCCATTAGAACCTCTCCTTTTCAATTGGTTTATGGAAAAGAAGTAGATCTTCCCATCTAAGTGGAACTACTTGTGCTAAAATTGATCCAAAATGAAACAAAGTCAAATGATTTGGTCAGGAGGATGTATGAATTGATAGAAGTGAAACAAGAAAGGGAACAAGTCAAATTGAAATTGCTAGTGCATCAGAAGAAAAAGAAAAATAACCTTGATAAGAAGGCCATAACAAGGGATTTCTAGCCAGGAGACTTGGTTCTCAAGTGGTATTCTAAAAGAGAAAATAAAGGAAAACATGGAAAGTTTGATAATCTTTGGATTGGTCCCTATCTCATCTCAGTTGTACAAGACAACAATACTTTCATTCTTGCAGAGCTAAATGGTGAAATATTGGAGACTACTATCAATGGGAGACTCCTCAAATGTTTCTTCTTGTATTTAACTTCCTAAAAAGCATCATAAAAAGATGATGTACATAGTAGAAATAGCAGCAAGAAGTATGATCCCTCAACTTTGAGAAAACCTAGGTGTGAAAGCAGCCATAATTCTCCATGATTGTGTATCTAATCAGCAATGAAGAACATCATTTTTAAATCTGGGTTAATTTGAACAGTAATAGGCCTAATTCATAACTTTGGATTGAATTTAGGATTGATTTCCAATTATGAGCACCCAAGCAGCAGTGTGTGAAATTTTTGGGCACATTGGGAGCATTTATGAGCAACAACAAACATTAAAACACCTTGAATCAACAATAAAACATAAGCATATCCAAATCTAGGAAACTAAGGAATCCTATGGTAACTTCTTGTACATGTAAGAACATCCATAAATCCGCAGATCTATGTGAGCCT
>LPNX010706945.1:132371-154501 GCA_001517045.1 Pseudotsuga menziesii | reverse complement strand
AAGTATGATCCCTCAACTCTAGGAAAACCTAGGTGTGAAAGCAACCTTAATTCTCCATGATTGTGTATCTAATTAGCAATGAAGAACATCATTTTTAAATCTGGGTTAATTTCAATAGTAATAGGCCTAATCCATAACTTTGGATTGAATTTAGGATTGATTTCCAATTTTGAGCACCCAAGCAGCAGTGTGTGAAATTTTTGGGCACATTAGGAGCATTTATGAGCAACAACAAACATTAAAACACCTTGAATCAACAATAAAACAGAAGCATATCCAAATCTAAGAAACTAAGGAATCCTATGGTAACTTCTTGTACATGTAAGAACATCCATAAATTCACAGATCAAAGTGAGCATGTGTTTAAATATGCATTGCTTAGCCTTAAAGCTCTTTCACAAAAACAAATAATTTCCTTCAGCCAAGATTGTTATTACTTATTATAGTCTTATGGTTAACAAAACATTCCATTTATAAAATGTCCAAACTTTATACTTTTACAGAAAAATACAATAGAGTTTCCAAATATTAAGATCTCCAGCCTATTACTAATTTCAAAATGATTTAGGAAATTTGAATTCTCTAAGATATGGGAGAAAGAGATTGTATGAAATACGTTCATAATACAAAATAAATCCAAATTGGTAATTTGAGAAGTTATATATATATATAATAAAGTATTCTCTAAAGTTTTATGTTTTGTAGCCCAGATTTTGTGAGTGTCAATTCATACCTTGGAGCGTAGTGTTTAGTCCTTGGATGGCATCCAATGGAGATGATACCACTATCAAAAATTATGAATCTAGACCATCTAATGAAATATCGAGTGTTCAAATTTAATTTATTTACTGTTGAACATGATAATGACATTTCTTATATGCTGGGAATGTTCAAACTTCATCTTCCGAGGTAACATAACATAGAGATGAAATATTGCACTTGTTAAGTTTTATGAGGTAGGAAAATGGAGGTGAGATATGATAGAAGGATTCCATTGAAAGTAGGAGATTTGGGTTGGATGGATGTTTCTCAATCCTTTGAGGATGCATGTGTGCCATTTTCTAATTTTTCTTCCTAATAATATCTCTCAAGTTTTAAATAAATCCTATACTAATAAGTAATAAGTTATGTGCTTGAAATATATATTCTATCCTATACTGTTTCGAGGAGGACATTTAGTCTCTAATACTTGTTTCCTACCAAGATCATTGTAAGATCCTAGAGGTATGCCTATATTTGAAGTATAATCTTTGCTATGAATTCTAGTGTAAAATAACTAGTCTCAAAAAGCTCACCAACCTCCATATGTTACCCACCAACATAAATTCTGAGACTCATGTAGAGCCTGTGTGGACACTTATATAGACCTACATGGAAGATCTACACTATGCACTCTTACTAAAGACTAGTGTCTCTCTTCATTGGTGGTGCACCCTTTCTGAAATGTGGTCTCTCTCACAATGATATCTACTTGACCTACTAGTATTTGGCACCACCAGGGAAACTGCTAGATGCACCAAGTTCCTTATTAGTTGAGTGCATGGGAACACCTTGTGGCTAGACATCACTTATCCAATTCATGTGCAGGATATCCATACCTTGACTGGCCTATTGATGGATGGATAAGATGTATCAGATTCCTTTTAGGGTACCAATAAACACAACAAGTCCAAAATTGAACCCATCCTATATGACCAGTATGGTACCAAGAGAGTGTCATGTCTCCATATCCTTGGACATAAAAGTGTTGAACATGCCCAACACATGTGGGATCAAATATTCATTAATTACCTCAACTAGAAAATTTTGTCCAAAAAGTTATTTATGAGGCATTAATTAATTAGCCTAGGGAAAATTTTGCTAAATTAATTATTATTGAGGCATGTATTTAATTTTTATTCTTCATTACTATTAATTATGTAATTTAGTGAGGTGGAAATAAGCTTTCCATGTCAGGGGAGCGCATTGGGAAAGTCAACTTGCGAAGGTAGAAAAAAGAGGAAACTCTATGATAAAAGCAGTCAGAGAGGAAAAGGGGAAAATACCTAAAAGCAACAAAAGAGAATCCATAGATAAAAGCATGAAAATTTTGCAAAGGATGGCATAATTACCTCTTGGAGAACTCCAGAAAAGCTGTAAGGACAAAAGCATGAAAGTCTTGGGAAAGGAGAGCACAATTTCCTTATGGAGACTCAGTCTCAAAAGAAAGGAAAAGCAGAAAGCTGTCATAAACAAAAGCAAAAACTATTTGACTAAGGAGGGCGCAGTTACTAAATCAGAGGGATGAGTTGGACATGGAAATATTTCCACATGGTCCTACATGCCAAATTTCCCAAGGAGGGTGCCTATGTGGCTAGGGTTATGGATTCTAGGTGGTTGACTTACTCTCACAGGTCACCTTTGGCCCCCACTTACTAAATAGGTCATCCAAGATGCTATTAAAGGAAAATTTGACCCCATTGACTAAGTTTGGTTAATGTATGTTTTTTAATTGATTGAATCTTAAGCTTTATTTCTGAGTGGTGAGCCTCAGTATCTTAGGTGATGTGCCCTAAGTCCATTGTTTTCCTTCTCCCCTCTTCTTCCCACTTCTATTGCAGTTCTTACTGAAGCTAAGGAGAAGCTTTCATATATTGAAGGAGGTTTTTTGTATGGGTTTATTTCTATTTCAGTCCATTATCATATCATATTGGAGAGCTTTGAGGCCTCCTATCAATGACATCCCTTTCTCTTTTCTCATTCTCTCTGTTTTACGATCTTCTAGAAATTTTGGAGCCATGCAATTGATATTTCGACATATATATGATATGATATGTATATTTATTTATAATTTACTATTAAATATCATATTCATACCACCTTTAATTCATTCCTAAAGTTTGTGATATTCAGAGATCGAATTTCTTGGGTTTCCTAGCTCTGGAGTCATAATTTTGGAGTTGTTCTATGAGAGGTGACCTATGTGAATATTATAAGAATTATTTAAACCCTCATGGTCCTTATGTGTTATTATTTATAGTATATTCAAGTTTCATAACATTTCGATTCGAAATGGCTGAGATTTACTCATTTTAAGTCAACCTAGTCTAGATTTGCATTGGAAAATAAATAGTTTTGTTGTAACTTCGATATTTCAACTTGTATGACTCCAAATAATTCCATTATTTTTCTTATGAGTCATTAAAAAACATATATAAGTCCCCCAAGTCCAAAACAGATAATTCAAACCACCCTTACCCTATTTGGAAAGGCCTGAAGATGGAGCTAGTGAGCTACCCGACGAGCTAGTATCACCTTTATAACTTGCAGAATATTTTCCATTAACTCTGATATGTTATAAAACTTCATGATCCTATTATTTCTGTCTCATAACCTTATAACATAACATTATTCATTTTATACAAGCCTCTGGTTGTTGGATATGAGAAAAGTGCTTCCTAGTTTCACGGTTAGGTGACCCAGAAGCGTGGGAGTAGGTTTCCACGAAGTGGACTCTGAAAAATAAATATTCCATGATATAAATGTGTTAGGGAAGAAAATATATCATTCATATTATATCCTTGATTTCTTCCCTCTTCCTTCTTCTTTGTGACCAAAAGTATCAGCCATTTTCCCTTATCTGCTTAGCTTCCAAAAGTTGACTGGTTGTTTGCAAGTTTTATTTCAAAACATTAAGCCAATTTACAGAAAGTTAATATTCTGATCTGTTTATCATATCTATTTAATTGCATCATCCTATGTAAATAAATCTCTCAGTGAATAAATTTGCATCCATGTCATACTATGAGGATGACTATGATGAGCAGTATGAAGAATACTACAAAGATATGAAGAAGAAGAAATCATCTATGTTGATGGAGTCCTGACAAAACATGAATATGATGAAGAATATTGGACATCATACGGGGAAGAAACCATATATTATTCTCCAATGGTTAAGAAAAACTTGACAGATATTATTGAAGCATGTGAGAACATGTCTCACTACTACGAGGACTATCTAGATTTGGGTAGGAATATTTGTGCAAACCTTTATTTTTGAGATAATATTTATTTCAAGTATGGATTATTTCCCAAGAATGATTATTGTAGTTATTTCAATAGAAACAAGCTATCTAGAGAGGAACCAAGTTGTTCCACCTCTTTGAGAAAAGAAGAAGAAGAAGGAACCAAAGGTGAAGATTCCTCCAAGCCATCGACATGTTGAATATTTAAGAGTTTGTTTGGTTTTTCTTCAAACAGAGATTCTAAATAATGTGAAATGAGTACCACTAAAGATGAAAAAGTCTCAAGTTTCTTGGAGGAGAACAGAAATGAGGTAGATGCAGATATCCATGAAGTGGAGTGCAAGTCACTACAAGGTGACTGCATGGAAAAAGAAAAGGAAGATGAATGCACTTCTAGTTTCTTTGTGGGTGATCTCCAGATCACTGCTCAAGATGTTGTTTAATATATGGGTGGTGAGATATATTTTGGATCAGATCTAAAATAAGTACACAAATAATATTTATAGTCACCTCTTGAGCCACACAATGAAGAAGAAAACAAGGCCACACAGCTTGGGTGTGAAGCAGAAATTTTGGTGGAAGAGAAGGCCACCATAGTATCCGTACGGGAAGATGGTAATGTTAAGAACATGGATGATAAAATTTATGATTTTTGTAGCATCCATGTACACCTGCAATCATCTGATCCATGGGAGGATGAAAATACTTCACTTGCATATGAGGACTACAAGATGAAGGACAATTGTGAGGGAGATGAATTTGCTCCTAGTTTACCTGTTAGTGAACCCAAAATCAATGCAAAGGAGAGTGATACTTCCAATGATGATAAGGGATATTTTGCATCAGATCCAAAATAAGAACAAAAACCAGATCTAAAGGCATTATCTAAACTTCTAACTGAAATGAAAGACAAGCCCCCACCAGCTGGGTATGAACTAGGAAAATTGAAGGAGAAAAATATGATGCAGAGAGATGAGCACGGTTCATAATTTTGGACTCCTTTGCAACATGATGAATATGAAATTACAGGGAATGATATTCTCTCTAATTGATGTCCATATCACATGTCATTCCAACCTTCAGAGATACCCTCCACTGCACTTCATGGAATTGATTTTGCAGAAAATTCAAAGGTTGACTTATATGCCGAGAATAAGTTTTGTGTTGTGGATCCATGCCACAAAAAAAATGGTCCTATATGTCAGCTATTATAAGAAGAGACCTTGGTCAAGGATATTATTTGTGAGTCACATAATTTGAGTGGATCACAAAAGGAGGATAGAAAGAAGCTTATGGCAGCCATGAAAAACTTTGTTGACATCAATGCCTTGGTGGCAAGAAGTTGTTGGAAAGCTTCTGGTAGAGAGATGGAAGGAGAATCCTTTATGGGGGAGTGAATAGCACTGAAAGAAGGAATGGAAAACATGAAGGAGAACTATATGAAATTACTTTCTGACAGATATCATCTCCTCATGATGGCTGAGATGTACCATAGTGCACTCAAGAGGGAAGAAGAAGAATATGAGAGGCTCACTAATAAGTTGGAGATCACTAGTGAATTATTAAAGAGGACACAACGATTCCTTCAAGAGTCAAAGTTGTAGATCTATAAAATTCAAAGGGAGTGGAAGGTGTCACCCTTTTCATGTTGCATGGAAGGAAATGTTTTGGGGTTAATGGAGGAACCTCATGTGGAGGACAACCATGAGGAAGGAGCAGATTTGCAAGTGTTTGTGAAGAGCCATGATGAAGAGTATTTCGACCAAGCACATGTGGCTATACAGAATGCCATAGAGGAGTTATTAGCTATTGGAAATATGGCTGAGGAAATTCCAAGTCAATCAGAAAGAAAATATGATCATCTATTCATGTATTGGGTAAATAAAAATATCACATAAATAGAGGATCAAAGATGTACTAGAATTTCTTGCACCAATGACTGGTTATCTGATGCATATGCTTGGAAAGAGACACATTATAATAAACCCTTATGGATGGTAGAATATGATACAGACTAGGTGGCTGATCACATTCCATATGGATCCACAAATAAAAGTCCTTGTATATCCATTGATTGGGTGGATAGAGACACATTTGGAATGAATACAGTGGGAGGTAAAGAGTTTAATTTCTACAATAAATTCCTTGTTGTGAATGGCATTGTCTTGACATGTGGGAAGCCACAAAGATTTAATTTCCAGCCATTGGATACCTTGCATACACATGCACATGTGGTGCATTCTAAATTTTTTGTGCTTGAGTAATTTTGGGATGCAAATGATGAGTTCCAAGCACATGGACATTGCTTGAGAAAGGTTGATTTTTCTCATAAAAGGAGTCCTATTTTCATGGAAGAGTCAAATGCAAATGAAGATAAGGAAGCCATAAGTTGGGTGGATAAGTCTGTCATAGATCTGATTCACAGTTCTACCCACACTTCTATTTCAACCTCATCAAGTGGGGATGAAAATTGGGAGAAGGAATTTTCCTTGTTGGTGCAACAGGAAGAGCTGGAGGCTTTCCTAGGTGTTCGTGACGACTTGCTGAATGCACCATCACACTCCTAGAAACCACATAGGAACACCTTTCTATCACTTGATTCCATTCAACCACATATGGATTGGGTGGAATATTACATGTCACACATGGAGTCTTCTTGCAAAACAATTTCTGCTCATGAGTAGTGGAGGGAAGTTGAGCAAGCAAACTGCCAAGAGGAGTTGATGAGAAAAATATCTTGCATAAAGTGGTGTTGGTGGAGGAAATCCACACAGTTGGATGGATTCTTGTACCCTATGACCAGTGGTAGAGATTTGAGCCATTGGAAGTGTTCACATGGACCTTTTGGTTGTAGTTTCAGTACCTTCTTAGGTTGGATGAGGGGACACTTAATCATTTTTCTTGCTTAAATTTTTGGAGATAATTGTGATGGATCATCTTATTGTGAGAAGTTTGGGCATCCTTTTTGGTTGTATGATGCCTATACTCATTGGGGTTTGACATGGGACTCACACCTATGTCATTGCAACAACATCATTGTGAGACTCAATGCTAATGTGCAACAAGCACATAAAGAAATTAATGTTGGGTGGGGAAATCTTACAAATATCCAACTTTGCATTGAGAATTTCTAGTTTTCAGTGCAGTGGTATGATTTCCACAGCATGAATATCATTTCTTGTGATGATAAATTTTTATAGTGGATTCTAATTTTTGGATACTTAGAGTTGAGGAAATGGGATCTAGGCATAATTTTGTCTGATAAGTTGTGTGGGAATGAATTCTCACTGTAAGGGGTGCAATGCAAGCAATGGGACCCTGGCATTGCTTGTTTTGGAGAAAATTTGCATGTTGTCTTGATGGAGCAAGTCAACCTTTTTGCACATGGATTCATGCTCCAGTTCTCCTACATGATGCCAACAAAATTGCAGCACTCTGGAGTGCTTCTGCTTGAGGACAAGTAGATTTGGGAGGGGAGGATTGTCATGTCCCCATATTCTTGGACATAAACATGTTGACCATGCCCAACACATTGGGGGTGTTAGCACTGTTTTTGTGCTAAGTAATTGGGGAGGTATGGAACAGTGTGAGAAGAGATAAGGTCTACAAATTTTCATATCATATGACCACGCACTAACTTATTTATGTTGTAGTTGGTGTTATTCTCTTTAAATTTCAAGTTTTCATCAACAAATTTGGTAGCTCCAGGTTTGTTCGCTTGGTCATTTATCAAAGTGACCAAGCTTGGCAAGGAGAATGAGCCTGAAAACATTTTGAGCAAAAAAGGAAAGAATTTTTATAAATTCTTATGACTTGGAAGGCTTAGTTCATTTTAAAATAAAAAATTTAAACATTGGTTTTTATCTAAATTTGGCTTTATAGTCGAATTTCTATTTTCTACCAAAGTTTATTATTTTTTATGTGGAGGACTTTTAGTAAGAAAATATGGATAATAGAGATTTTTTATAAAAAATATATGTAAGCACCAAGTCTCACTCAACTCCTTTCCATATTGTATCCCAAGCACCAAGTCGCATGGGGTCCACGCAGTCAAATCAAAGTCCAAGTGCCAAATTCACAAGCATACTCCATAACCTTTTCTTTGTTCCTTGATATATTATGAAACATCCAAGGCATATAAATAGTAAAATACTCAAACATACATCGCATGTGGGATATTACCATAGGACAATTTAAAAATGCACAAACCCACAAGCCACGTGTTAGATTTTTTATCATTCAAGCTAGCATTATGATATTAGGATCTTTAACTAAGAGAATAACATGTACAACAATAAAACACAGGAGACAAGAGACACAAAGAATTTTCCTAGCGGAAACCATAAGGGAGAAAACCCCGCAACTTCCTCAGAGATAGAATCAGCACTAAAAGTAAAACCTGAAAACATAAAGATGATCTCCTGACAGCAATAGTCTCTCTCTTGTCCCAACAACTTCTCTCTCACTCATGCGCCCCAATGAGTGAGTGTGTGTGTGATAAATAGAGAGGCTCACTCTCTATTTATATTCTTTTGTTCACTTGAAACCCACTCCAACATGTCGGCCTCACTTAACAATTACTTACTAGAGCCGACATCTCTAGTAGTGTCTAATAACCCTAGTGCCCCACAACTTGTGGGGACTTTGCCTCCTCCGACCAACAAGGAGGGTTATCCTTAACACAATGGTGGGGACTATTTCCCCGACTTACAATGACTCACCTAGGGTCAACCTCTCTAGGATAGTCTAATAACCCTAGGGCCCCACAATTGTGGGGACTTTAACCCTTGACCAATAGGAGGGTTACCCACAATGACTTGACATGACTTGTTTACATTATAGAACCTCCCAATGGGAACATCGGGGCATGACATGACTCAATTACATTACAGATACTTCCCGTAATAAACATCAGGGTACAATACATAATATATACAAGTGAATACATTTCGAAGTTACAATTACATCAACACCACGAAAACCTTCCAAGAGATATTTCGCTTTTACAAAAGCACATGGACAAAAGAGGTCTTCGGATCTTTGAAATACGGTAGAATCCCCACAATCAGATGACTAAGATCTTGTTAAAGCTCAATCAAATACCCATATTAATTTCACTGGTGGAAAGGGCCCGTGGTTTAATTTGTGAGAGATGGGCGAAATTTCATACATGGCTGCAAAACACATTTTCTGTGAAATGACTATTTTAGTCATTATATTTCGCGGCCTATTTCTACCAAAATAAGATGAATTTCAGAAAAATAAGAGAGTTTTTTCTTCCTAACATGTTCATCTATAATAACCTCTCTCATATTTTATACAAATTTCATGTATTGGGAGAATCTAAGCCATATCCAAAGGGAAATTTTCCATAATTTCGCAATTTTGTTTGAGTCATCCAATTCAAAGGAAGATCTCGAAGAGATGGAGGGAAATATGGAGAAATAAGAACATGGGTTTTGTCAGGAACATGGTTAAACACAAAAACCTATCTCATATTTTATACAGCTATCACTAGTTGGGAGGTGTAGGTGGGGATTTGAAGCCTATTTTTGAGCAATCATCGAGGTATATCAAAGACTCAAATTCATCCAACAAAGCTCCAGGGTTCTAGTTTTCGATTGCAATAAATGCAAAAATGACTGTGGAATAGTATTATTTTGTTCATCTATTGAATGTTGAGATTGGAAAGTTTAATGCCTTCTTTATGGAGTAAGAAGAAGAATACATCATCCGTCAAAAGGAGCTGCGAGTTAAGAAGGAATAAATTCAGAACGGTACACCTAAAATGAGATTAACGGAACATATAAAACCCAATTTCATCCAATGGCCGGGATAAATTTCTCTCCATCAACTTGCACGATGAAAATAAGTTTTCAAAATTGGAGAAATAGAGATTCCTGTGTTGAAATCATGAACAATGTGTCCTCATTGTGTTGATTGACCAAGAAATCAACTGCCCATACCAATTCCGCAGATTGAAGGTGTTTGTTGTTTAACTCTTTAAAACTTAGCGAAACTGTATATGGTGGAAAATTAAATGCACATGTTGGTTTAATCAAACAAATCAACGATTCATAAATATTTTTCCAGGTGAATGTGAAGAGAAGTTAGTATCTAAAGAGATGAGCGGAATTTCTATGCCACGAGCAGATTGATACACGTGTGATATTTAGCCAAATAGATTGATGATTGGAAAGTTTCCCGCCACAAAAAGTGATGTTATTTTAATATTTAAAAATATTAGTATAAATATGAAACTATTGATAGCATAAATTCAACAAGTAGCAGAAGAAGTTCTTTAAGCAGCTGGACAAGTTTTCTGAAAATGACTGTTTTGAGCTAGTAACTTCGAGAGCTGTTTCTACTAAACCAAGGTGAACGTTGAGAAAATGAGAGATTTTTTTCTTCATAACATACCTATCTACAATAACCTCTCTTATTTTTCACACAGGTGCCATGGATTGAGAGAATTGAAGTGATCTTTACAGGGAAATTTTCAAGTTTTCAAATGACTCTTTTAGTCATCAAATTAAAAGGGTTGTTTCTACCAAATGAGAATGAATTTTATTGAGAGAAGTTTTTGTTCATCACAGGACAATATTCAAAAACCCCCTTCATTCTTTATACAGTATCACGGAGTGGGAGCATTGAAATAGTATTCATAGTGTATTTTCTAGAAAGTTGAAGTTTACTGTCCGAGTCATCAATCTCAAAATCAAATCCTGAAGAGCTGTAGGTGAATAAGAGAAAACAAAGACATGGTTTTGACGGGAACATGGTCAACCACAATAACCTATCTCATATTTCACACAGTTGCCACCAGATGAGATATGGAGGAGGGGATTTAATGTCTGTTTTTTTCAGCAGTCCACATCATATTTTTGTTTTGCATAAATCATGGAAAATATGCCACGTTAGAGTTTGTTTGTTAGTTTTTAACTAATTTTGACCCTTAGGTTGGTCTTGGGGGCCCAAACACTTTGAATATGCTCCTCATGGAAGGATAAATGGTTGGCTAGTTTTGAATTTTCAAGACTATTGTGTTTGTAATACTTTTTGAATTAATATACAGAGTCGAATGCTAGTTATATGCATTTACAAGAATTCCTGTGTGTTTCCAAATTGCAGTCCGTGATTTTATTTTCTCATGTGCATGTGTTTCCTGTTATATTTTACATTATGTTTCTCTTAATTTCAAAGAATCATTGTATAATGGATAGGAATTCATACTCATATGCTCCTGCCATTGTCTCCAAGAGGCTTTTCTGAGTTCTCAGAAAATCTGTAAGGACAAAAGCAGGATTTTTTTGGGAAAGGAGAGCACAGTTTCCTTATGGAGACTCAGTCTCAAAAGCAAGGAAAAGCATAAAATTGTCATAAACAAAAGCAACAAATATTTGACTAAGGAAGGCACAGTTAATAAATTAGAGGGATGATTTGGACATGGAAACATTTCCACATGGTCCTACATGCCGAATTTCCCAAGAAGGTTGCCCATGTGGCTAAGGTTAGGGCTTCTAGGTGGTTGAATTGCTCTCATAGGTCACCTTTGGCCTTCACTTGCTAAACAGGTCACCCAAGATGCTATTAAATGGAAATTCAGCCCCATTGACTAAGTTTGGTTAATGTATGTTTTGTAATTGATTGAAGCTTAAGCTTCATTTCTGAGTGGTGAGCCTCAGTATCTTGGTTGATGTGCCCCAAGTCCATTGTTCCCCTTCTCCCCTCTTCTTCCCACTTCTATTGTGGGTCTTACTGAAGCTAAGTAGAAGCTTTCATATATCGAAGGATGTTTTTTGTAGGGGATTATTTCTCTTTTATTCCATTATCAGATCATATTGGAGATCTTTGAGGCCTCCTATCAGTGACATCCCTTCCTCTTTTCTCCTTCTCTCTGTTCTATGATCTTCTGGTAATTTTGGAGCCATGTAATGGATGTTTAGACATATATATGATATGATATGTATATTTATGTCTAATTTAATTTTAAATATCATATTCATACCACCTTCAGGTCATTCCTAAATTTTGTGACATTCAAAGATCAAATTTCTTGGGATTCCTAGCTCTGGAGTCATAATTTTGGAGTTGTGCTATGAGAGGTGACCTATGTGAATATTATGAGAATTATTTCAACCCTAATGGTCCGTATGTGTTATTATTTACAGTATCTTCAATTTCCATAACATTCCTATTCGAAATGGCTAAGATTTACTCATTTTAAGTCAACCTAGTCTAGATTTGCGTTGGAAAATAACTAGTTTTATTGTAACTTCCATATTTCGACTTGTATGACTCAAAATAACTCCATTATTTTTCTTATGAGTCATTAAAAGACATATATAACTCCCCCAAGTCCAAAATAGAGAATCCAAACCACCCTTTCCCTATTTGGAAAGGCCTGAAGATGGAGCTAGTGAGCTGCCTAGTGAGCTAGTCTCACCTTTTCAACTTACATAATATTTTTCTTTTCCTATGATCTGTTATAGAATTTCATGAACCTATTATTACTATCTCATAACCTTATTCAGTTTATATAAGCCTCTAGTTGTTGGATATGAGAAAAGTGCTTCCTAGTTTCACGGTTAGGTGACCTAGAAGCATGGGAGTAGGTTTCCACCAAAGCGAACTACGAAACCTAAATGGTCCCTGATATAAATTTTTTAGGGAAGACACTTTATCAGTCCTATTCTGTACTTGATATATTCCCTCTTCCTGCTTCCCTATGACCAAAAGTATCAGTCATTTTCCCTCATCTTCTTAGCTTCCAAAATTTGACTAGTTGTTTGCAAGTTTTATTTCAAAACATTAAGCTAATTTTCAGAAATTTGATATTATTTTATGTATATAAAATCAGGGATATTACAGAGAGGAGGATTGGGTTCCATCATTACCCTTATAAACACTGTCCAGGTTTGAACCCTCTAGTTTGAATGAAATTTATGTGGGATATGACAAGACTTCTAAGGCCTCCAAAGTTTACATGCAATCCCTATAGAATATATGTGTATGTCAAGATGTCAAATTCAATAATGATGCAAGGCTCCCTAAGCCACATGGGTCTCCAATAGACATTGACAAGGTAGAGAATCTTTCTGCCCCAAATATTGATTCATAGATTCCAAATAAATCAGATATGGATAGTCAAATTCTAGCACAAGTACATATACTATTTTTCCTTATAGTTTAGTTAAAGGACGCAGATAGGTTACATAAAGATTACAAGAGGAACAAGAGCAAGTAGGAGAGATTGAGTCTTTTTTTGGGGGGGGGGTTGGTCATCCTCTTAATAATTTTCCTAATTATGTTGCATTTAAACCTTTATTGTTTAGAGTGTTCTTGTTATGAGGATGTAGGAGGTGATTTGTATATTCACTTACATAAACTCAGTCAAGTAAATACATTTAAGTTGCAGAATACATTTAAATCAATTTTCCAAACTGGATAAGCAGTTGATTTGGAGAAATTCTCGTAGCCAGTTTGAAAATGATATTTGGACTAATAAAATGCTTGCACTACCTTATAAAATTCCCGCAGGCCTCAAACATATGCATGTACCTCCAGACAAATTCCCGTAAAAATGTACAAAAAGTTGAAAAATGTCCACAGGCAGCCATAACAATAGATGAAGTAAAATGCAAAAAGAAATTAGATACAATATGTTTGTAGAAATATACATTTTTTGAGATATTACTTTTCATCGATTCTGAAGGTGTATGTGAGACCAATTAAATATCTTGAGATGAACAGACCAACAAGGTTTCAGCGGGAGCAATTAGTCTACATATTGACAGGGGGATAAGTATGGTTAGATAAAGAAAAGCAAATAAAGTGAAGCATTATTTTGATGTTATAATTGATGCATGCTTACCTTTTATGAATTTACTAGATGACTGATGATACATTCATTATGTTGGCATTTCCTTGCATGTCACAGGAATTTCAATGATAAAGTTAAACACTTGACAGGTAAACCTAAAAGTAAAGATGTTATGGTAAGCCTGAGCTTATAAAGGTATTCTTCAACTATATTGTACGACCACTTGGATGGAGATGAATTTCCAGAAGTCCTTGATTTGTTTCAATTGTATGCTTGATCATGGCATCATAGGTGCACTAAAAATGACCGCAGCTAGCTAAATATGCCCACATTTAAATTCATAATACATTTACATCAATTCTACAAATTTGAGAAGAAGTTGATTTGGAAAAATGTCCACAACTTGTTGAGGAAAGGAAATAAAGTGAAGCAACATTATGATGTTGTCATTGATACATGCTTACCTTTTATGAACTTACTAGATGATTTTTGATACATTCATTATGTGGGCATGTATTTACATGTCACAGTCATATAGTATTCATGTGTGGGTGATTTTATACTTATGCGGGCATGTCCTTACATGTCACAATCATTTCAATGATCTGCTGATATTTCAACACCTCCCATGAGCATCTTTCCACCTCTATTTCAGGCATTTTTGGGTTCAACGAGCATTTATCTATTACCCTGTGGGCATGTTTAGCCTAGAAGCAGGGTTGATAGGGGTAGCAATATGGTTAGATAAAGAAAAGGAAATAAAGTGAAGCAACATTGTGTTGTTATAATTGATGCATGCTTACCTTTTATGAATTTACTAGATGTCTATTGATACATTCATTATGTGGGCATGTCAAATAAAAGAAAACAAGAAAATGGAAATGCAAATGAGAAGCGGTAGAGCAGGTCGGAGAGGTAGACCTGTTACAAATGTCGAACTGATGGAACAAATGAGCACTATGCAGGATAGAATGGAAGCTATGGAGCTGGCTAGGAAACGAGAACCAGGCATAGGAGATGATAGTGAATAAGAATTAGAGGGTGGTGACCAATAAGAAGAGGCCACACCAAAAACAACTGAGATGAAGTTGTTAAGGATGTGTTAGTTTCCAACTCTATACCAAAACTCTCCTTGTCTACTTATGGTGGGAATTTGTCAGTAGAAGGGTTGATAGATTGGATAGGAGAGTTAGATTGCTACTTTGATTATGAAGAGATAGAGGAGGACAAGAAGGTAAAACTAGTTGTGACTAGATTGAAAGTCCATATAGCACTATGGTGGGATAGTGTGCAGGATGAGAGGAAGAAAAAAAACAAATCAGTAATGAAAAGTTGGGATAGGATGATTGCTAAGATGCAAGGTAAATTATTTCCCAATGACTACCAACTGAGTCTCTATAGACAGATGCAGAGCCCTAGGAAAATTTTGTTGATTGTTAAAGACTATATAGAAGAGTTTACATGGTAAACTTAAGATAAGGTTACAATGAAGATACCTCTGAGAAGACAACTAGATACATCAATGGGTTGAGAATCAATATTCAGGATGAGATTAGTATGTTATCTCCTAGCATTATGGAAGAGGATTATCACTATTCTCTAAGGGAAGAAGAGAATATATGCAGGAAGCAAACCTTTGGTAGAGGAAGAGGATCTACCAAGGGAAAGGGATAAACAACTAGAAGAGAGAAAGTTCCAACATATAAGGATGAAGTTGGTGGTTCTAACTAGCAATATCAAACATGGAAAGGAGATGAACCTCCAGTTGGAAGATCCTACCATAGAGGTAGAGGTAGAGGAAGAGAGTCAGTCTATTGGTGTTACAGATGTAACAAGATAGGCCATCGATCCTATGAATTCCATGACAATCAAAATGTAGGACAAAGAGGAAACTATGTTCCACAAAGAAAGCAGGAAAAGGCACAAGCTCCTATGGTAGAAAATGCACCTGAGTTTGGGGAGGCTCTTCTTATGAACAAGTTGCTATTGAAAATAGAGAAGGAGGTGGTAGAGTATTCACAAAGGAATTCCTTATTTTGAACTACATGCAAAGTTCAAGGGAAATGTTGAAAAGTGGAAGCATTGACAATTTGGTGTCCACTAAAATGGTGGAAAAGTTGAAGCTTAGGAAATTCAAGCATCCAACACCTTACAAGGTGTCATGGCTACATAAGGGAAACCAATTGTTGGTTACAAAACAAAGTGAAGCAGAATTCCAAATAGGTGGATATTAATACAAGGTGACTGGAATACATGCCACCTGGAGGCTCAATACAACCTAGATATCCCACATTTAATGAAATACTACAGAGGATATACTAAATATTCATAAGCCAAGGTACTTTCAAAAGAACTGAAAAAACATGAATTAATCCTTGAGAGAATTACTAAAGCTTTAGAAGACACATAGTCCCATAAATAAATAAGAGAGAAGTTGGTGTGATGACGATCGGCTAGGAGCCATGAGATGAAAACAAAAGTGACTGAGAACCTAAAACAAGGATAGATGGGACCAAGGGTAGTGACCTAGGGCTGAATTATTTAGGGGGCTAGGAGTGGTCGGTAGTAAGAGAAAATTGAAGAAGTTCAAGAGTGTTATTGTTCCTCCAAAGATACCTCTCCAATACCACTGTGCCTCCAAGTTGTTACTTCCTTTGCAAACAAGAGTTGTTTTCTTCCCAATAATATAACACAATAAGTAAGTCCACCATGCATGAAAATAAAGACATGTTGGCATCCACGTCCACCAACTATAAGATTTGAAGTGTTAAGTGGGGTATTATGTTACCATATGATGTCATTTAGGCTTTCCAAATGAAACTTTTCTAGTTTTCCAATTTTAAATATGGTTTGACTATTAAATGAAGGAAAATTTGAATTCCTATGTTATTACTTCTCCATATAGGAGAAAAGAACAATAAAACCTACATCCACTATACCATTCCAGTCAACACCTATGAACAAAAGTATTGGCACACTAACGATATTTTACCCTACAAGTAATTACAATGCTAAAACCTTTTCAATATTTTACCTTCTATAAACAATAAAAGAGATTTTTTACCTTTCGTAGATATGCCACCTCTATTATAAACTACAAATTTTAGCCAAATTTTACTTGCAAAGGTATAATCATCCAAAAATAAGCCTCTAAAACCTAGTTTCACTAGATATTAACACATCTATGACCATGATGATGACATGTTTGATATTGTGGTCAATTCTTCGACCTAAATAGAATTATTCAAGAGGATCAATCCAAAGCCACTATTGGTACAAACCCTTTCCACCTATGATTTCCAAATCTCCCATATCTATAAACCCTCCATGATTAAAACCTAGAAACATATTACTAGTCATTGAAATCCTTTGAAGGAATTCGTTGTTTATCTCAACACTTGGAAAGGGGGATTATAATCTCTGCCTCTCCTTCCCCTTATGAAACAATATTTTTCTTTGAAAATTACAATAAATCCATATCCCTAATATGCACCATATTAGGGTATGATAGTGATGGTCCCATGGATGACACTATCTTAGGTTTCTTAAATTTCCTAACCCCTATTGTTGGTGTCATGCCTCCAAAATTTGACCTTTGTAGTTACCTATCTCAACCAATCCATACAAAATTGTAAGAGCTCCCTACTATGGAGCAATTCAGATACCCATCCTCCCTGTTTTGCATGTTTTCCTATCTAAACTATGAACATTACAAAATCTTGAACATGAAGGTCAAAGATGAAGTAGGAAATCAACCACCCACCTATGAGTGAAGTGACCGTAATAATGAGAAATCCTAGAAACCCTAACCTTGACAGAATTTTCAAACAAATTGATAGCCATAATATACACTTTGGAGCAAGTACTGGCAGTTTCAAAAAATACAGTAGGAAGGATATCACAAATTCACAGTTAAGGCATAAAAGAGGAGTTGAATAGATCCATAAGCAGGGTTGATTGTCAGGGCTTATAGGGGGCGTATATGTGCAAACCTTAACTATATATATCAATAAAACCATCACTTTAATTTATTGACTGTATCCATCAATAAAACCCTAACTAGAAAATGATTTAATGGATTAAATGAAATCAAATGACTTACCAAATACATCTCTGTGGGAAAATAATATACCAGAAGCTACCTTAGCCTATGCTTTTCTTGATGCCTTACTGACCTTCACCTTTATTTATGGGTCTCGATCTCAATATACCAATGTCCCTCTGTGTATATTTTGGATATGAAGGGGGTGGACAACCTTGAGGATAGAAAAACCCTAAAGCTGGGATACCATTAAAATTGAGTTGAATCCTGACACCCACCCAAACAAAAAGGCTTGTAGGAAGAACCAGAATATAAAAATTGTTTCAAACAAGAAATTGATTTGTGTCTGGTGCAGCTTAAGGGTTTCGCCACGTTCACAACCTAATTTTCTATTTGTGTCAAGGAAGGGCTTCATTAAAAGAACACGAGATGCCTTCTCTACAACCTTGGAACCTCCTCAGTAACCTTCAAACCTCCTTTGCGACATCGGTCCTAGTTTTTGGGTGAGGTAAGTGAAAAACTTCCTCTGTGACCTTGGTCCTAGTTTGTGGGTAAGGTAAGTGAAAAACCTCCTCTATGACCTCGGGCCTAGTTCATGGGTGAGGTAACTGAAAAACCTCCTCTGCAACCTTGGAATCTACTCTGTGATCTTAGGCGTAGTTCATGGGTGAGGTAAGTGAAAGATGTAAAATTTCGTTGTCGTGACAGGGGGAAGGTAAGATGGATAGTTTTAATTGTTTGTAGTTTTTTTAATGTTTATTTATTATTTATATTTATTATTTTACATTTATTATTTCGTTTAATTGTTTGTTGTTTTTTTAATGTTTATTTTCCTTTGTCATAAACAACACCATCGACATCATCATCATCGTTAGTGATGATGATGATGATGATGATGATGATAAAGAAATTATCGTTGTCGTCATAGTCAGCAGGATTATCATGATCATTGTCCTTATGGCCATCATCCTCATCATAGAGAACATCATTGTCAATAGACCCTTTCTTAAAAAAATTGTCATATGAGTGTAATATGGTGACCATTTCGAAGTTTGACAAACAGAGGATGCTTAATAAAGTCCACTATCAAGAATAATTGAGACAAGTATAGGTAAGTAATAAGGTTAGATGGAATTCATTGGATAATACAATTTATTTCTTACAAATCTTTAAATCCTGAAAAATGTGTAAAATTCAATTAATCACAACCTTGATAAATAGAAAATTGAACACGAAATTGTTTTTGTATTATTATTATTTTTAAAATGTCTTCTAACATAGAAACCATTTTTTTAAAATAATTAGGATTATTCAATAGATCCTATTGGGTAAAAACATTAAAAAATTTATAAGAGAATTCCAACGATTTAATTATCAACCTAGAGAGAGCGTAAACTTGTGAGGCACAAACAAAATATATGCAGGGGTAGAGTGTTGCTGAATCTAATCTACAATTAAAATTGAATCTAAGTTATGAAAACAGGAAATCATATGGAAATAAATCTACTTGCAGAAAACATGAAATTACATAAATCAACTTGATAAAGAAAGACTGAAATTGCAGGAAATAAACAGGTATAAAGCAATTGACATTAACTCGTGAGCTCACATAAAATCAATACTGAAAATGCATAAAAATAAATAACTGGAATTATACATTAACAATTCATAAACAAGACATCAAAATATGAAGGAATCAAACTATCTATTCCAAAATATAAAATATATTACAACAGGATCAAATCCATGACTATCTAAAAATATGAACCAGTTCTCTACTATCAAACCACTAGAGAGGCCTCCAACCAAAATGAGGAGAGAGCCCTCATATTTATACATGAATTCAAGATAACTGATCATAATTACAGATCCACTATTCTCTCAACCTATCCCTTAAAATTCTCAACAAATAGACAACTCATCCCCCCAAATCCTCAACAAATATACAACTCATCCCTTTAAATCCTCAACCAAATATTGGATGAGATATTCTCTCCACATTTCCATGATCTTCTCCTTGAAATTAGGCCACACCTTGATGATGAAATTCGAATCTGAAGCTAGGTAGTGATTTTTGAGCTTAACAAAGTCTTCAAATACACCAGTAAACACCACCAAACTCACCCAACTTTAAAGTATAATGAAAACATGTTATTTTTCTCAATAATTAACCATAAATTCACTCAATAATACTAAAAAATAAATGATTTGGAAAATGGTAATACAACCCCATATTTATTATGAAAGTGATGAATATTAATGATTTTATGGAAGGATATAATGGAATAAGGTGATAAATAGTATTTGAAATGATGAATAAAATGTGGTATTTTTACGGCTCAACATACCCCCCAACTTGACTGTTTGCATGTCCTCATGCAACTATGCATTGATTATTTTTTAAAACTTTTGGATTTGTAGCTAGCCTTTACATGATGATGGTATGTAGTAGTAAATCATTTCATGATTTTGAAATGCATGAGTGGCAACAATTTTTCTTTTTCTTTTTTTCCTTTTTTTCTTTTATATATTTTTGTGGTTGGTTCTTGTTTTATTTGTATTTTTTTTGCAATACATAAGAGTTTTAAAAGTATACATGCATTAGAAATGATGAACCATCAATGTATAGTAAAAATCCTTTTCTTTATATTATGAATCATACCAATAAATGTAGCATAGTTTGGGAAGGAAATGTTGTCCAAGGGTGAATGAGATGATGAATATGTAAAATGGTAATGAATAGTCCCCCCCCTCCCTCCCCCCCCAACTTAAGATAGATTAGGTTTGTGAAAAGGAGAAAGGAAATGTGGTGAGGGAATTTTCCAAATTCATTCATTTTCTAGCATTTAAGGAATTACATGGTTAAAAATTAGAAAACAACATACCTCCACTTACCGAAAAAGTTGATGAACCAGGCAATAGGAATGTGGCTACTGCTGTTGGATCATAAAATGTGAAGTAAAGGATCTAAACTGCTACTTGGTTGGATGAAGTAGAAGATGACAGCTGAAAGTAGAACTGTGGTAGTCTCATATGGCTGGAGTATGCTGCTGTAAAACTGTTGATGGAGTCATGCAAAGTATATAGTCTTCACCTGCTACAAAACCTGATGGTACAATTCTTACCATGTGAATAAATATGTCGATGTCAAACATGGAAAGAAGTCATTGGATTACCGACCATTGATGAATTCCGTTAACCAATGCGAGGCAATCTCACCATTTATGTCAATGAGTGCCAAGGCACCTAAGTACATCATGCAAAATGCGAATAAAGGAGTTGATGTCGAGCCACTTACAAGATCTAATGATCAAGGGACATTGATGTATTCCCATGATTATTAGCGAGAGAACTTGCCATTAAGGCATGCAAGCCTCAAGGTACTAAAAATGAACTCTAGTCTCTATCCCAAATAATGTGTTGAGGTCGATGGGGCAAGACTTGTTGAAAGGTGGGCCTTAAGGAATCCCACATCAGTCAACACGAGTTGTACACAATGGGTGGTAGGACTATAAATGAAATATATCATGGTCAAACCATTTTTATGGCAGGGATAACAAAGCAATGTAGTCATGGAAAGGAAGCTGAATGGTTTTATTCATAAGGAAAAAGATAAACTAAAAATAAGGAAAAATGTGTGCAGCTCAGAAAGGTACACATGAGGAAAGTTATGATGTATAAGGAAGTGACAAAGTAGACTCTAACATGGATGATGAACAAGCTTGGAAGGAAAAAGGGTAGTAATCATGACATGGCATAATTTGTTTCTGAAAGGGTTCTTTGTAGCAACAAAATGTCATGACATACATAGTGAAAACTCAACTTCTTCAAGCTTTGGAGCATTTTTTCTGAAAAGTTTCTACAAATTCTAGAAATTATTTCTACACGCCATTCGTTCGTCTTTGAATCTGCAAAAGAGGTTAGCATTTTCCTGCAACCAACTTGTGAGAGAATTGAAAATACAGAAAAATATGTGTTTAACAAACCAAGCCAAAGAAAATAAATGAAATGCTTTTATACCTTAAAGTGGTGACGCTTCCTGTCAAAACCTGTTTCTGAGCGACTTGCGAAAACAAGTTAGCGCAACGATCATAAAATTTTGAGAACATTTCAAATTCATTTATAACTTTAATTTTATGCTTTTATTTGTTACCTAATACTTTTTATTTATTAGTTTTTAATTTTATTTTATTTTTATTTTTGTAATGTTATCATAATTATTTTTAAAGTGCTTTTGTATAATTATTTGATTTATTTA
>LPNX010706945.1:110810-132275 GCA_001517045.1 Pseudotsuga menziesii | reverse complement strand
TGGAAGTTAGGGTTTGCTAAGTTAGAAATTTTAGTGCAGAATTATTGTAAGCTAATTAATAATTATTTGAAATATTAAAACCAAATTGTTAGCTTAAGTATTTTTTATAAATATTATTAGAAATGAAAACCCTAGAACCACCAAAAACCTAATTCACCAAATATTTACGGGAAGTTTTGTAAGGTTAAAGTTTATTAAAAAAATTTAAAAATTAATGTAGCCTAAAGAAGGTCAATAATAATTATTAGGGTCAATAATAATTATTATACCTTAATTTTTAATTTTTAATTAAACTATGAGAATTCAAATGTTTATTAATGTGTTTTAAAGGCTATTCAACCTAACTTTATTCAAAAGATATTACTTAATCTAGGTATTTCATATGTTTATGGACATGTCTAGGTTATCCTAATCCTAAAAAAGTGTTTTAAAGGTAAAAAAAATATAATTTAAGAATTATTATTGTTAAATAACTTTGAACCTATTCTTGGGTTGACTATTAATTTTTAATTGATTCTTAAAAGTTAGGTTGTATAGCCTTTAAAACACATTAATAAACACTTGAATTCTCATAGTTTAATTAAAAATTAAAAATTAAGGTATAATAATTATTATTGACCCTAAAATTAGGGTATAATAATTATTATTGACCTTAAAAAATTAGGGTATAATAATTATTATTGACCTTCTTTAGGCTACATTATTTTTTAAATTTTTTTAAAACACATTAAAAATTAATGATTTTAATAAACACATTAAAAACCTAATTAATAAATTAAAATTAAAATTAGAAATTAATAATTATAATATAAAAATTAAAAACTTAAGAATCAATTAAAAATTAATAGTCAACCCAAAAATAGGTTCAAAGTTATTTAACAATAATAATTCTTAAATTATATATTTTACCTTTAAAACACTTTTTTAGGATTAGGATAACCTAGACATGTCCATAAACATATGAAAGACCTAGATTAAGTAATATCTTTTGAATAAAGTTAGGTTGAATAGCTTTTAAAACACATTAATAAACACTTGAATTCTCATAGTTTAATTAAAAATTAAAAATTAAGGTATAATAATTATTATTGACCCTAATAATTAGGGTATGATAATTATTATTGACCTTCTTTAGGCTACATTAATTTTTAAAATTTTTTAATAAACTTTAATCTTACAAAAATTCCCGTAAATATTTGGTGAATTAGGTTTTTGGTGGTTCTAGGGTTTTCATTTCTAATAATATTTATAAAAAAGACTTAAGCTAACAATTTGATTTTAATATTTCAAATAATTATTAATTAGCTTACAATAATTCTACACTAAAATTTCTAACTTAGCAAACCCTAACTTCCACAGCCGACATTAATCCCCCCTTTTTTTCCTACCTAGTTCAGTATTTATCAATGATTCTCGCTCTCTCCACAATCGACATAGTCCTGATGATGAATCCTGATATGGATCCAAAACGTTGACTTGGTCATTTCGATACTGTGGTTTCTTCGACAACATCACCAATAACCTATCACCACCGAAATTTAGCAACAGATAATTTAGATTTTATTTTTGTGTTTTTGTTTTTCAAGTTTTTAATTATTTTGCAATTAGAACAAAAAGAAATTGGAACAAAAATCAGAGTTTTTTAGAGCTTCCTTATACAAAGATTAGTGTGTCTTTATGTAATATTTGAATAACAGAGAGAGAGGGGATCGTCTCTTTCAATGGTTGACCCCTCTAAAATAATACTGTCTTAATGATTTGGAGTGTGCAAACAAGCGACATGTTTGGCAGTTTGAATGACCATGATATTGGAGGTATGAATAATCCTTCACGTTTTAAACAAATATGAAAATTGGTTAATTAGATAAATGAGTACGTGAATTACAAAGACCAAAAGAAATGCAGCTTAATATTCCATAATCATTCACAAGCATGGTTTATATGAATATCACAAAAAAATTGAAGCAAACACCTACCTCCCCCAAACCAAAGATGTGCCAGGTCTCACTGTGCAAAAATAGAAATAAGAAGAAGGCTTAGCTGCGACAGCAGCTGCCTTCGATTTCAAAACATACTTCAATTTAGAATTTTTGTATTGGACTTCAAGATTGTCAAAATTTTCCTGAAAGACATCATGAGAAAATGGTAAAGGCTTACGAACGAGGAGATAGACAAGCAAACATTCAATCATCCCTACCATGTTTGATTTATTCTTGTACGACATGGAAAGATAAATGCGGATGCAACTGAGAGTCGAGGCTTATCATCTAAATCTACACCGTGTTTCTCAAAAGAATTCTATTTGTTCCTTTAATATATCAAGGCTAATACTTCCATTATTATCCTGAAAAATGACCTTAAGTGGATTTAATGGATAATCCAAAGAAAAATGAATTGTCACCCTCTTTCCAAATAAAGCATCAATTCCCTAATTCTATACTTAAAGCTTCAACAAATCCTCTTAAGTATATCTTATCATATTATTGTCTTAAATAAAATATTGATCCTCAAGCTTCTAAAAATCAATTGAAATATAACTTTATAAATTTATCACTATACAATAATCTTAATATATTCATCAAAATTTATAATAATGAACTTTTACATATTTATCCTTGAACAAATAAACCATGCTTTATATTGTTCCACAAAATCAATGTCTCATCATAAAACAATCCTCCATTTGATTGAAGGTGTAAAGCAATTGAACCCCATCATGTTTTTATTTAGTAATATGATTAAAATGTAACCATTTTATTATTATTATTATTAAAATGTAATGGCTTTTCAATAAAACTTAATGATTTGATATTTAAATCTTTTAAATTTAAATATTTATTAATTAATATACTCTTAAAACATTTAAATGATGATATGAGTATAATGTTTATGTGTGGCCAAACAAAAGTTTGAGAAGTCAATTTTACTAGCAAACCAGGCATAAACATACACATAAAATAATATAAATAAATTGTAAAAATATACTGCATGTCATTTTCAAGAAGACAAATCAATCGGGAAACCATAGACAAAAGTATAGCTTCCATCTTAATCTACTTCAAGTTTACATAGTAAATTCTCTATAAATTTTTAATTTGATTTTCAAATAAAATAATTTTACTTGTTCATTAAGTTTTGGTTTGCATTTTATACAAAAACTATTTAATTCAATATGGTCACATTTTTAAAAGATATTGGGATTTTTATATTGTTTTGTGATGGAGGTTTTAAACAAATATAGTTAATAGATGCATGTAGTTGGTGCACTAAGTCGATATTATAAAAAATAATACCATTACTAAATTCCATAAAGCTTAAACCTTAAATTGAATGATAAAAGTCCATTATTTAAATATGATTTATTAAACAATTCCAATGCTAAAGCAGATCAACATGTGTTCGAATTGCAGGCAATAATGAGATTAGTTGTTCGAATAAAATTTTAAGTACATAAAAATAAAGTGCATATTATAAGAAAATATCATCATAAGTAAAGCATACTATCATTTAAAAATTAATAACAAACACATCCATAAACTTTACCTTGGTCGAGGACGTAGCTAATAGTCATTTGGTAACAATTGAAGGATGAAACAGAGACATGAATACAAATTACCCTAACGAATCTGATAGACATGTGTCTCTAGAAGTTATGAGAATTGTGGAAGATGGAGGTACTATTCCTCCACCTTTAGATGCCTCGCCACCCTGTACGCATAGAAGTGGAGATGACCAGAACCATACTGTGACTGCGATGCATGAAAATGATTGGAGTATATTGTCCATGCTTTAGTATGTTGATTTACACAAGTTAGATGATCGATGGCGGGGATAGATTGTTCGTCGTTTTAGATGCAATAGTTAGATCGATGAAAGTGAATATGAAGAGAGTGGACTGTATCTCACAACACTTACTTTTCCGGAAAATTTAATTGTTGTTCGAATCATAGTAGACACTCGCCAAACCTATTATTCCACTGAGACTCAAATTATATGGAATTACGCCATCATACACGCTGCTTGTTAGCAAACACTTAGACTACATGAAACAAAGGTATAAACACCCTCCCTAAAAACAAAGGTTAAGTAAAGCGAAGCGAGGCCCCTAAAGAACACATTAATTGAACCATTGGGATTTTGAGACAAGTTAAGGACTATGGAGAATCTCTTGATAATGAAACATCGATAAAAAAAATAAGAAAAATTATATGAACCGTGTTATATATGAGCAGAGCATATAGTCATTGAACTTGTCCACTTAGATCCAAAACCAGTAGGAGCATGAGACGTAGAGATGGGAACAGAAGCAAAGCAAGCTGAGAATTCATGTCTTAGTTCTTTGGGCTAGAAAATTCGCTCAGCTTTTGGATCATTGCGGAGTTTCCAGTACAAATTCGGATTAGATCTATATCATTTTATGTGTTACCACTTCTACATGACGTCGTTTTTTATCAAGAAGCAATTCAGTCATAAGATAGGTCAAGTTGTAACTAGGCAGGGATATGCCGATATAGGCGGGATGGAATCCTTTATCGATTTTTACACATGATTTCAAAAAGGAATTGCAATATAAAAAAAAAGAACAAGTTTTTAGAAGGAAACTCTATCTCTTTCTTTTTATTGTAATATTATCTCCTTCAATGTTTCTCTCTATTACCGGGTGTTTCGTGAGGCCGTTCTCTTAATATATCTTTTCTCTTATTTTGTGTTGTTTATTATTCCTACAATGGCTTAAAATTCAGATTCCACCTTTAGGCTGAATGGGTCATCTTAATTATATCCAACCGTGGATTTAAAGGAAGATCATGCATCCCTACTACTCAAGTTGTAAGATGAGAATTCTTCAGTATGGGCCCCGATAAGCTAGGTTACCTTCCTCACAATAATTGGATTTACCTTCTCCCTTATATGCTATCTACCCCTTCAATTTTAAGACGGCAACCACTGGATACCTTTGCACAGTGGTCGCGGGGATAATGGATCTAGAGTTTACCCTTCCTTAGATAACCTAATCCCCATAATATTTATTTGAAGGAAGTACATTAATAGCCCGTAAGGCATGGATTTAATGCTAAGAGTTAGTAGCCATTCTCGATATGGTTAAAATAATTATATTCATTGTATATATTATCACCTTCCATATTTCGATCATTACTGCCACCTGCAAGAGCGCATTTAGGGGTGCTCCACAAACACTCACTTACAGGCTGTAAGATAAATATGGCTTGCTTGTTATACACTATTTACCTGGAATATATAGTAGATATATTAGTAACCATTAATCATATCCATATTTTTGGTGACATATTACTTAGAAATATAATTAACTCAAGTGATTACCAAAATTACAGTCATAATAGAATACTTAGACATTGCCAATTATCAGTGCGCAGAATATTTCTCAGCTCTATTGAGACAACCAGAATATTTAGGTATTGAAGCAGTTGACAATCCAATCCAAGTACAGAGAGATCCATGAATCACTGGATTGTCATCATGATCGAATAGTTCAAAATGGAGTAGGAAGCACCAGCTGGAAAAAAAATGCTTGGACTATTGTTATAACCGTTCATGTTGATTTCATTGGACATATTGTGCCTAATTCTACAGAGAATTTAGGTGCGATGGTTTTTAAATCTGGTTGGATCCTATTCTTAGTTAACTGGTCGTCCTATTTTTTCTTTGATTAACATGCAGTCAAAACACATGGAGCTTCTCGCGGCGGTTTGGAGAAAACTCAACAATTTTTTGTCTTACTGCCAACTGTATCATTTCTCATTATGATTCTTTCGTAGTAGACTCCCCATATTGAGTTCATTGTGGATCAAAATTTCTACGAACTGAACCTAATTCTCAGTTGATTTTTCTGCTAACGCCAAAATTATCTTATGTTGTGTTTGCAGGATCATTTTAGAAAAGGGAGATCCAACGCACAGATCGAATGCGCAAATTGAATGGGAAGATTAAATGTGCAGATCAAATGCTAGGTTGAAAGATGGAAAGTTTGTAGGTTTCATATTGTCGACTGTTTGCGAATGCGCATTAATGACTGAAACAAAAAAAAAAATTGTTCTATTGATTTTATATAAATTTTTTGGTATTTTTTTATATTATGTTTGTAGATTGCATGGAGGGTCGTTTGGAGGTCGCATATGGAGGGCCGAAAGGCCTTTCTATTTATTTTATTATTTTTTGACATATTTTTCTTTTTAATATTAGTATTAATATTTTCGAAATGTGTTGGTTATATATATATGTGTGTGTACATGTGTATGTGTTTCATGTTTGCACATTTTAATAAAAACATATTTATAATTGCAGGTTAAAAATAAAAACTAAAAACCTAACAGAGAAATATTGTTTTATTTAAGTTTAATTAATTTATTTTTTGTCCTTTCTACATTTTTGTTTTTAAGTATCTCTAGATATAAAATAGATTTTTTTTATTTCTAACCAAGTTGAAAAATAGGTGTTGATAAAAAGGGCGAGATTTTATTTAGATTTATTTTTATAATTTAAAATTTTAAAATTTTAAAAACTAAGATTAAAACAAATGAAAAAACATTGTAAAACTAAAACAAAAAAGCTAAAACTAGTATATAAAATTATTCATTAGTTTATTATATTTTATTTTTTTATTTACTAATTGTTCATAAAAAGAAGCTAACTCCTAATTTAGTTTTATTCCTAGAAAAAATAAATTAAAAGAAAAATCAAACTAAAAAGATATCAAGATTTCAATTGTTTTTTTCTTTATAAATATTTTTAAATTTAAAGGGTTAAACTATTTTTTAAAACAGAATAGTAAATAGGACAAGAAAATGAAAATTTCAATAAACAATTAATTAAAACAAATTAAAGCATCCTACATTAATCTTGAATTAGAAATAAAAACTAAAATCTATCTACTTTACTCTAATTGAAATTCACAATCATCTAAGGGTAATGAAACTACCAATGTAGCCATCTATATAACAAAACTAAATAGAAATTCAAATTTAATTTCGCAAAATGAAAACTAATATATTCAAATTGTAAGTGTAAATTAACAGAATAAAAAAAAAAAAAACTAATATAACCTAATACTTACTTGGAACCTGTGTTCGATGCATCTTTTATTTACATGATGACCACCCGAGATCCCTTCTTCATCCTCTTCAATCTCTGATTTAGTAAAAAAACAGAAAAATAAAAAGTGCACCAAAAATATGTATAAAACAAAAATGAACATATAAAATTAAAACAAGTTAGTATGAAATAAAGGCACCCAAAAACGAAAGCAATCAAAACTTTAGACTACAAAACTATAAATGAAAATGAAAACTTGCATAAAAAAAACTTTCATTTGCAGAAAAAGAAAGAACTTGTAGGAAAATAAACACTTTGCAGAAAAACAATCAAGGCTTTGGGGCAACCCACTAAAGTGGATGCGTCTGGTTGTTACACCACGGAAATTCCATGGTGAAGTCGTATTTACATCTTACAGTTTTCCCTCCCCCTTTCTATCTAATAAAAACATACTATTTACCTATCTATACTCTGATCCCTTTTAGCACCTCCCCAGCAACGTCGCCAAAATGTTGGGTAAAAACATTAAACAATTTATAACAGAATTCCAACGATTTAATTGTCAACCCGAAGAGACTGTAAACTTGTGAGGCACAAACAAAATATATGCAAGGGCAAAGTGTCGCTGAACCTAATCTACAATTAAAATTGAATCTAAGTTATGAAAATAGGAAATCATATGGAAATAAATCTACTTGCAGAAAACATGAAATTACATAAATTAACTTGATAAAGAAAGACTGAATTGCAGGAAATAAACAGGTATAAAGAAATTGACATTAACTAGTGAGCTCACATAAAATCAATACTGAAAATGCATAAAAAGAAATAACTGGAATTCTAAATTAACAATTCATAAACAAGACATCAAAATATGAAGGAATCAAACTATCTATTCCAAAATATAAAATCTATTACAACAGGATCAAATCCATGACTATATAAAAAGATGAACCAGTTCTCTACTATCAAACCACTAGAGAGGCCTCCAACCAAAATGAGGAGAGAGCCCTCCTATTTATACATGAATTCAAGATAAGTGATCATACTTACAAATCCACTATTCTCTCAACCTATCCCTTAAAATTCTCAACAAATAGACAACTCATACCCCCAAATCCTCAACAAATATACAACTAAGTCCCTTTAAATCCTCAACCAAAGATTGGATGAGATATTCTCTCCACATTTCCATGATCTTCTCCTTGAAATTATGCCACTCCTTGATGATGAAATTCGAATCTGAAGCTAGGTAGTGATTTTTGAGCTTAATAAAGTCTTCAAATACACCTGTAAACACCACCAAACTCACCCAACTTTAAAGTATAATGAAAACATGTTATTTTTCTCAATAATTAACCATAAATTCACTCAATAATACTAAAAAATAAATGATTTGGAAAATGGTAATACAAACCCATATTTATTATGAAAGTGGTGAATATTAATGATTTTATGGAAGGATATAATGGAATAAGGTGATAAATAGTATCTGAAATGATGAATAAAATGTGGTCTTTTTGCGGCTCAACAGAGCCTAGAGTGGGTAGCTACAAAATATGGATTACATGTGTTAATGCACACATAAACAAAGATAGTACATTGATGATGATGATGATTATAACATTGACGATGATGAGGTTGAGGATGAGGATGAGGTTGATTATGATTTCGATGATGATGATGATGAAGATGGTAACGATGATGATGGTTATGATAACATTGATGATCATAAATATGAAGATGATGATGGTTGTGATTATTATAATGAGGATGAACATGATGATGATGATTGCTATTATTCTAATGAGTATGAACATGATGATCATGATGATGAAGATGATAACATTGATGGTGATGATGATGATGATATCATTGATGACGATGATGATGATGATGATGATGATGATTATAACCTTGATGATGATGAGGCTGAGGATGAGGATGAGGTTGATTTTGATGTCGATGATGATTATAACCTTGACAATGATGAGGCTGAGGATGAGGATGAGGTTGATTTCGATGTCGATGATGACGATGTTGAAGATGGTGGTGATGATGATGATGATGATGATAGTATTGATGATCATAAAGATGAATATGATGATGGTTGAGATTATTATAATGAGGATGAACATGATGATGGTGATTTCTATTATTCTAATGAGTATGAACATGATGATAATTGATGAATATGATAACAACGATGATGATGATGATGATGATGATGATAACATTGATGACAATGACGATTATAACATTGACGATGATGATGTTGAGGATGAGGATGAGGTTGATGATGATGTCAATGATGACGATGATGAAGATGGTTATGATGGTGATGATGATGACGATGATGATTATGATACCATTGATGATCATAAAGATGAATATGATGATGGTTGTGATTATTCTAATGAGGATGACCATGATGATGATGATAGCTACTATTCTAATGAGTATGAACATGAATATGATGATGGTTGCGATTATTCTAACAAGGATGACCATGATGATGAAGATGATGACATTGATGACAATGATGTTGATGATGATAAAATTGATTGTGATGATGATTATAACATTGATGATGATGAGTCCGAGGATGAGGATAAGGTTGATTATGATGTCAATGATCACGATGATGAAGATGGTGATGATGGTGATGATGGCGATGAAGAAGAAAAAGAAGATGGTGATGAAGAAGAAGAAGAAGAAGAAGAAGAAGAAGAAGATGATGATGATTATGATAGAATTGATGATAATAAAGATGAAGATGATGATGGTTGTGATTATTATAATGAGGATGAACACAATGATGATGATTGTTATTATACTAATGAGTATGTACATGATGATAATGATGATGAAGATGATAACATTGATGAAAACAATGATGATGATAACATTGATAATGATGATGATTATAACATTGACGATGATGATGTTGAGGATGAGGATGAGGTTGATGATGATGTCAATGATGACGATGATGAAGATGGTTATGATGGTGATGATGATGATGATGACGACGATGATGATTATGATACCATTGATGATCATAAAGATGAAGATGATTATGGTTGTGATTATTGTAATGAGGATGACCATGATGATGATGATAGCTACCATTCTAATGAGTATGAACATGAAGATGATGATGGTTGTGATTATTCTAATGAGGATGACCATGATGATGATGTTGCTATTATTCTAATGAGTATGAACATGATGATCATGATGATGAAGATGATAAAATTGATGATGATGATGATGATGATAACATTGATGACGATGATGATTATACCATTGACAATGATGAGGATGAGATTGATTATGATGTCGATGATGAATATCATGAAGATGATGATGATGATGATGATGATGATGAAGATGATTATGATGATTATTATAGCATTTATGATCATAAAGAAGAATATGATGATGGTTGTGATTATTATAATGAGGATGAACATGATGATGATGATTTATATTATTCTAGTGAGTGTGAACATGATGAAGATGATAACATTGATGATGATGATGATGTTATAATTTTTTCATTCAAGCTAGCACTATATTAGGATCTTTAACTAATATAATAACAAGCACAACAGTCAAACACAAGAGACAATGAAAAAAATGTTTTTCCTCGGGGAAACCATAAATGGAGAAAACCCCGCAACTTCCTTAGAGATAGAATCAACACCAAAATTAAAACCCCAAAATAGTAAGATGATATCCCAACAGCAATAATCTCTTTCCTTAAAGCCCCAACAACTTCTTCTCCCTCAGCTATGCACTACAACTGAGTGTGAGTGAGTGTGTGATAAATAGAGACACTCACTCTCTATTTATACTAATTCCTGACTTGAAAATAAATCACTAGGGCCGACTTCACTAGGAGAGTCTAATAACCCTAGGGCCCCACAACTACGGGGACTTTAACCCTTGATCAATAGGACGGTTACCCACAATGACTTGACATGACTTGTTTACATTATAGAAACTCCCGATCGAAACATCGGGGCATGACATGACTCAATTACATTACAAACACTTCTCGGAATAAACATCGGGGTACAATACATAAGATATAAAGTGAATACACTCCGAAGTTACAATTACATCAACAAACTATAATGATGATATCATTGATGACGATGATGATTATAACATTAACGACGATGAGGATGAGGATGAGGTTGATTTTCATGTCAATGGTGGCGATGATGGTGATGATGATGATGATTATGATAGAATTGATGATCATAAAGATCAATATGATGATGGTTATGATTATTATAATAAGGATGAACATGATGATGATGATTGCTATTATTCTAATGAGTATGAACATGACGACGATGATGATGAATATGATAACATTGATGACAACGACGATGATGATAACATTGATGACGATGATGATTATAACATTGATGGTGATGAGGCTGAGGATGAGGATGAGGTTGATTATGATGTCGATGATGACAATGATGAAGATGGTGATGATGGTGATGATGATGATGATACCATTTATGATCATAAATTCATGAATCAATATCATCACCAAGTACAAAATAGTATGCTATGTCATTTGGATATTGATCAACTTCTTCATCGAATTCTTCATCAAACACATCTGTGATGGCCAACTTCTCCTGATATGCATCACGTTATTCTTCAACATTGTTTTCTTGCTCTAGATTATACTTGGCCGTTATTCCTCTTGGATCATATCTAACAATGTATGACCAACCTGCTTTACTTGGCACCTTTGAGTAAAAGACCTGCTCACATTGACTTGGAAGAACATAAGGCTCTGTACCCGGTTCAAGTGCCCTTGTATTAACCATGATAAATCCATTGGAATGGTCAGTAATAGTTCTTTCAGGATCATGCTCATAAATTTGTATCATGCACCATTTGACCTCAAACTGTATTCTTTTAAAGAAGTTAAAGTCACACTCAATTATATCTTCCAAATAACCATGGTACTTATTTTCCAATACTTGTGGATACTTGTAACTTCTATAGGAAACATTAGTGACTTGAAAAACTATAGTTATCCCACAATTGAATGTTTTCTTCTTTTCATCCAACATTTTGGTGCAAATTTTATGACCATTGGACCACATAGCCTTGTGGTGTATCAACTGCATCATGCTCGACTCAGTAAATTAATATATAAAAATAAATAAACAAAAGGAATACATTTACATAATTGGAAACAACAAAAAAATGATCAGGGTATAAAATATACTTTCCTTTTTATCTTTTAAACCACATGCTAAATCAATTTCCCTTTGTGTAAGTTCATCGGGATATTCTTCTCGATGAAAATGCATTATTTTAATCAATTTAATCACCCCTTCCCCTGATAAGGTACCATAGAATTCTATGCATCGTTCTATCCATTCCTCCATCTAATCAAGATTGTTTGCAATGCATAAATGTACTACATCCCACACACGACCAACTATATGGAAAAATAACAATTAAGAATTGTAAATTAGCTATAATTAAAGGCAATTAAGTTTACCTTAAAACACTGATGGAATAATAAAAATTACATGAGTAAGATATATATGAAATTGAAAAATTAATTTTATAATAAATTAAATCTACACCATCTAATTACCTTTCACTTTCCTTGTTCTACCTTTCCCCAATAGAACCTCCCCTTCAAATTTGTCGATGGAGTTGATTTGCAAGTGTTTAGCGTGTTGTCGCTATAGCGACGAACATCTGACTTCGTCGCAATAGAGACAAAATTTCATCGCAATAGAGACAAATAGTCATTTACGTCACAGTAGCAATGATGATCGGGGGCTAGAACAATTTATTTTCAAAATATTTATCAATTTATCGACGAAAATTACCATTTAAACTTATTCATGGCAATATTTCATGGAACTTTTGAGCCATATGTACTAGTGATACTAAGTTTCAAAAATATTCCTAATGAAACTAAATTGTTGGGTGTTGTTTGGATGCATATATTTTGGAGGAGTCTAAGTCGGTTAATCAACTAGTTCCTCTTCCTGACTACTTGTAAAGTATATCAATAGATTATGTCGACCTCTACAAGTTGTGTCGGTTAGTTGAACCGACAGGTAGTTATGTAACCTCTTGTAAATCATATAAATCAGTTCGATCTATGTAATCAACCATGTATGTGTTCTTGTTGAGTAATATAAATACGTGTTGTTATATCTACCATTACTTGTCTCTTACTTATATAATTGCTTCTACAATCTACAATATGTATCACTAGTAACTATGCAATCCGCTTGACTACAAACTTGGTTACGTTGCCACTTATATATGTATAATATGACAATGAGCATGACCTGATGATATCAAAACAAGAGACTAAGGACTGGTGGGAGTGAAATATAGAAAATTATCTGCAAAATTATGCTAGAAGAAACAAGTGGACCATCACTCAAGCAAGAGAGAAATTCTTCTCTGAGACACATGAAAATTTTGTTGAATCCATACCAATCGCACTGAAAAAAATCTTGGATGAAAAGACCCGTGGATAAAAAAGAGAGACAAATACTCCAAACACTAACCCGAGGAGGCTGCACGAATCTATCTAAGTGGTTCGAAATAATTGTTGACAATTTCTGTGAAGAACACGCTATTGAAGAATGAGTTTCTATTGGTAACGTCAAATAAAGGTTCTATAAATACCTCAATTAGATATTTATTTGTTCTTTACCAACACTCTTGTTGAGATTCTTGATTGACAAAAGAGTATTGCATATTGTCGAACCTTGACCATTGTTGTTAGGGCCACCTAAAAACATGAACTAGGAAGAAAACAAAGGAGGCAAGAAAAATTCATATAAGAGAGAGAGTGGGAATACTTACTTAGCAAAGGAAATACCACTCCCTATCTCACGAAAATATTTTTGGGTTAGAAATGGGGGGGTGGATTACCAAATTTTGATAAAGTAGATGAATAAAAGTCGACAGATGAAGACACAACATGACTAGCGATGGGAAATAAAAAAAATTAAAAAATAGAACAGTGACACACAAAAGCACTCTGGATATCCAAAAAATTGAATGAGAGAAAAGAAGGAAGCGACAAGAAGAGATAAGGGAGCAGGATGGTGCACTCTAGAAAGAAACAAAGTTAGGCATAGTGACAGAAATATAATGAAATCTTCCAAATTTGAGTCAATTTTGACAAGAAGAGAGTGTCGATGAAGCTCTGTCACCTATGGATGAAGATTCATGGATTGAGCATGACAGATATCTCCAAGTGAATATACCTGAGATTATAACACCACACTCTCCACTACATCTCACCTAGAGTTCCCAAGTGCAATACATTATTGAGGAATATTTAGGACTTCACGTTGGTCAGTCAGGAATCTGGAGTCAACGAAACGATGAAGGAAATGAAGTCGATAGACTATTAATTCATCGACTGCAAGAAGGGAATTAGGTAACTTGTCAACCTAAATTCTCCAATTGCAGTTTTCATCTACTTTATTTAGAACATGAAGAAGCGCCACCCTAGCCACATCCATTGTCAAACAATTCACCAAGTCAATCAGTATCACCATTAAGGAGCACAAACCATTTCGAACAAAATTTCACTTGGGCATTAACCAAAGAAAGAGAAGAAAATTGACTACCGAAATTCGACAAAAATCCTATTAACACCAAATATAGTGTTGTTGAAATTGGAGAGTACAAATAAATTTCATGGAATACACACTTGGAAACAGCACTTGTCAAAAAACAGTTGTGAAAGAAGTACAATTGCAGGACGCAATCCACCACTACCACCGCCAACAATAGAAATCGAAGTCCCGAGTGAAATGTTGCATGTTACATCACACATATTTCTCTATGAGGGAGATGAGGATCCAAAACGACATCATTTCGTCTATGAATCAATATGGGAATCTAATGCCATTACCAACAAATATCAACAAATGGCGCAATTTGTTGGAGCTCTTCGAAAAAGAGAACTCACATGGTATATCACCTACATAGAAAAAAATCCAAACACAATGAAAGGTCAAATAAAACAACAATTTATGTCCTTCTTCAAGACCCCTAATGCAAAACATCTAGCGGCTAGAAAGTTAAAAACCACAACGCAAAAGCTGATAAAAAAATCTCAGGGAATATGATAAACGATTCAAATACTTGTTGAGCCAAATTGAATATAACATCGATGAACAACTATTGATCCAATGGTTCATGGCAGGACTACTACAGAAATTCAAAATACATATTTGGTTATATAACTTCAATACATACGAAGATGTGTTGACAAAAACACTACAAATATAAATGGATGAGGATTACCTCATAGTCCCCGTCAATGAATGCATCGAAGAACAAATTGAAAACATGCAAAATTCCATCAGGAAAATGAGCCTCAGAGGAAACTAAGTATGGTGTACAAAATGTTCCATAACCGTCCATACAAAGGACTACCATCGACAGGAGGATTGACGACAAGATGTTCAGTTCGTATAATCAAAATGTTTCTGCGACCTCTTCCAAGAGCATGACTCCCATACAACAAAAGTCTTCCCATACAATATGAAGAATGAGCAAGCTCATTGGTGCGCTATATGCAAAGTTAAAACTTATTCCACAATAGAATGTCATCTAAACTTGAAAAATAGACAACTATCATGTTGTATGTCAGACAAATGTTGTTAACTAGAACGATAACAATGAAAGGAATGATAATAGAAATGACCAAAATGACAAAAATAATAGTTATCAAAGATACGACAGTCAACAATATGACCAATAGAATCACTACATCTACCGGCAAGGAGGATTCCAAGGAAGAGGTCGAAACAATGGAAATCACAAAAATCATCCACGTCAACCCATTCAGTGCTACATATGCGTTAATGAGGGACATGGACATGCAAAATGTCCTTACAAATATCGAATGGATCTAAAAGTTTGTATGAACTATGGAGTAGGTGATCACTTGGAATATTTCCCTACTATGCTTGAAAAAATTAATAATAAGAAGAATGTTAACATCTTTTCCAGTGTTCTTAAGTCTAATATTATCAAAACTAAGAATCTTCAGGTTGTAACTCAATAAAGAACAAAAATTGGCCTCGATAATCCAGAAATTAGTAAATTAAAAAGTAAAGGGGACTACCCAAATCCTATTGAGCAAAAACGAGTGTATAATAATGCATCAAAAATATTTCAAGAACTGGCATCAAAAGAACACCATGATGAATCTCAATAAGAAGCTAGTAATGAATTGATCAATTTAATAACTAAAGAAAAATATTTCACAAAATTAATAGACCTAATGTACAATATCAAATACAAGTCCGATGAAGAAAAACAATCTAAAAATATATGCCGACTAAATCAGAAAGATAAAAATGATGTAGATCCCCTTGTGAATATGGAAATCGAAGGTTACCATGTCCGACAAGTCATTATCGAATTTGGATCACATGTAAATATTATGAATCATGACACTTGGGAACAACTCGGTAGACCACAACTACATGAGTCAGACATTTACCTAAAATTAGTAGACCAAATACTAATTGAACCAATTGGTGTATGGAAAAATTTAGACACGACAATCAAAGGAATCATGACCTAAGTCGACTTTGAAATCAACGATCCCAAGGAAGGATCTACTTCCTTCCCTACACTAGTTGGTCAACCATGGGGAAGAAAAATGAAATCAACAATATCACTTTACAGAGAAAGAATCAAACTCAAAGGAAATGGACAGAAAGTTATTGTACCAATAGACTCACCACAAAGAGATCCCTGGACAGGACCAATAGATGACGATATTGACATCTAAAAACTATATTAAATAAAGAACAATGACTATTGTATTGAACCAAACACATATGGGGAACTCCACCTTGGAAATCTCGATTCAATTGGATACAATTCAGATGCTGAACTTTACGATTGGCAGATAGAAAACTATGAATTACAAGTGCGAGACTATTGAACAATCGAATTCATCCCTAAAAAGAAACAAAACAATGATTTTCCATCACTAGAATCCCAAAGGTATTTGAAAGAAAAATCAGAGAATACCCAACTTTAGCACCAGTAAAAAAACAAATTATTAATCATCCCACCGTAGAGATACAAAGAACATGCATCCCCATCTTCTCATGTCGAAGAAGTCTCGAAAAACATAGATGAACGAGTTCAAATTCAAATTTTAGTCGAGACATTCAAAGGACAATCCACAAGATGGTGGGATACACATAAGTCGTGACTACGAACTTGGACCACAACATCAACAAACTTTGTTGAATATTCAGAGGAAATATAATCACGACACAAGCAAATATTCCAATCTTTACACAAGGACAGGATCATGAGAAACACATTACCAACTATGAAAGATAATGGAGAAGATTGGTCTACAAAGATGAAAGAACCTGGTCACACTTGTTTCCAAATACACTCGATGACTTTCCAAATAAATGGTACAAAATGGAGGAGGTAAGAGGAGAAACGTTCACTTGGAAAGAACTCAAAGAAAAAATTGTCAACGAATTCAAATTTGTAATTCATGATGAGTCACTAATTGAAGCAAGTAACCAGGTCAAAATTTTCCTACAATCAATAAGAAACAAGGTACCAATGGAGGAGAATTGACTTGTCGGATAGAGCATTGCATGTAATAACGTCAAGTCGACCGAAATCCAACATTCAACAAGAATTAAGTTGGAACGAAAAAAGCAGAATGGAAAATTTTTAAATGAGAATCAGAACTTCCTAACACTTCAAAATTGTTTATAACGATATTCAAAGTTGAAATGTTAGAAAAAGAGGATCTTGAAATATTATCAGCAACGTACTCCCTACCAGTGTTCTCACAATTTAAATAAGGTAATCGACAAACCAACGAAATTAAAGCACCAGAATGGATGGATGAAAAATTCAAGATGAAAGAAGTAGATATATCCAAAGATGACAAACTTAAAATGGAAAAAATAGGTGACTACTGGAACGAAAAATAGATGGCAGAAATCGTAAGTCTACTGAAATAATTTCAGGATGTTTTTCACCAAGACTACAAATATTTAAAAGGACTTGTTCAAGAAATGGGAGAAATGAATATCGACATCAAACCAGATGCAAAACCAGTAAAGAAAACACCATACAAACTCACACACAAATATAAGGAAATAGTAAAGAAAGAAATTGGTAGTATGCTTGCAGCGATAATTATTTACCCTATTGATCAATCAGAATGAGCGAGCCCAATGGTGGTACAACCTAAAAAGAATGAACCGAAACATTTAGGAATCTATATTGACTTCTGAGAACTTAATAAAGTAACACTCATAGACCTATTTCTGACTCTTTTTTCCAACAAAATTCTTAATGAAGTCGCAGGACACGAATGCTATTCGTTTAGAGATGAATTTTCTAGATATAATCAAGTACCAATTGCTAAGGAAGACAAAAATAAGACTACATTTGTATGTGAATTTGGATCATTTACATATAAAGTTATGCCATTTGGATTGAAAAATGCACCAGCTGTGTTTTAAATAATTGTCATCAAAGCATTTTAGGAATATATCTACAATACTATGGTTGTATACTTCGACGATTGGACAATTTACTCCATGTTGAAAGATCATTGCAAGTGGCTAAGACTTATGTTAGAGAGATGTCAAAAAATTCTATTATCCCTAAATATCAATAAGTGCATATTTTCAAATTTGATGGGAATCCTGTTGGGACATGTAGTGTGCAAAGAAGGCATTGAAGTAGACTATGCAAAGATCAAAATCATTCTAGACTTCTAACCACTAGTCAATCGTAAATAAGTAAGAGTTTTTCTAAGACATACAAGATATTATAGAAAATTTATTGGGCCATTAGAGGAATTTTGGGGTCTAAAATGGGCCTCCTAAGGAAAATAATAAAATAATAGTTAAAATAATAAAATAATATTGATTAATTTTGGAGGAAGAAAGAAAAAAACTACTTTTTGTGTTCGTATTTTCGACATATCTCCTTGTGTTTTTACTCAAATTTCGATCGGGAGAGCTCGTTGGATGCGGAATTTGATTCTGCATCCAACGAGTACCCACACTGCATACTTTTGATGGAGCCCTCTACCCCAAAAACAAGAAATACCTGAAAAAATGTGATGATGATGTCATCATCACATTTTTTCAGGTATTTCTTGTTTTTGGGGTAGCGGGGTCCGTCAAAAGTATGCAGTGTGGGTACTCATTGAATGCAGAATCAAATCCAACGAGCTCTCCCGATCGAAATTTGAGTAAAAACACAATGAGATATGTCGAAAATACGAACAAAAAAAGTAGTTTTTTTTAGTGACAAATATGTCAATTCAACCATTATGGTTAACTTATTTTATTGAAATTCTATTGGTTCTTGAATTCCAACTCACAAAAACTTATTTTGGCATGTTTTCTTATAAGGCCCATTTTAGACCCCAAATTTCCTCTAATGACTACTCTGACATGACTTATCCCTTGGAATAATTTTTAAAAGAAAATCAAGAGTACCAATTGACTGACGAATGCATTGCATCATTTGAAATCTTAAAGAAAAAATTAATCGAAGCACCCATACTAAGGTTTCCAAAATGCTTGATCAAATTCCACGTACACATCGACACTTTAGGAATAGCAATAAACACAATCCTAACTCAACCTTGTGATGATGGAATGGACTATCTAAACACCTACACTAATAGAAAACTAAATAAAGTCGAAAGTAACTACTCGACAACTGAAAGAGAAGCACTCATAATGGTATTTACACTCAAGAAATATCGACATTATCTACTTTCTAACCCATTCGTTATTGATAATGGTTGTCATTCTTCAAGTTTCAACAACAATAGTCTATAGATGGTAGACTCCAAATATGAAAATGGGAAACAACAATAGTCTATAGATGGAAGACTCCAAATATCAAAATGGGAAACAAAAATAGTATATGGTAGACTACACAGACCACCAAGCACTAAAATACTTGGTCAATAGACCTTTACATCATGGGATAATTTGTCGTTGGTTGCTATTTTTCAGGGAATTTGAATTTGAAGTCGTAGTACGACTAGGAAAAAAAGGCAATATTGGACCCGATCACTTGCTGAGAATAGACATAGGTGAAGAACCAACTATAATTGAATATGACTTATTGAATTCTCACTTATTTAGAATTGAAGTTTTGCCATACAAACTAGCAAAGATTACTCAATTCCTAGAACAAGGGTAAGCTCCATAAGGAATGAATGAAAATAAAAAGAAGATCCTAGCGACGAAGGGTTCACCCTACACAATAATAAATAGATTTATCTACAAGCTTGGACCAGACGATGTGTTCTCGATCATGAAAGATAAGGTATAATCAATGAATCACATTATGGACTAGCAGAAGGTCGCTTTCAAGCTGACACAATAGCAAGAAAAATCCAACATTCAGGATTGTGGTGGCTGACCATACACAGATATTGTCGAGAATTTGTGAATAAGTGTGACCGATTTCAACGTCTCAGTAGACCTTTAGAAAGCACATAAATTCCCCTAATATCGATAAATCCAAGCTTAACATTTGAAATCTAGGCGATTGATTTCATAGGAACATTTTCAATACCTGGTAGATGGATGGGAGCAAGATATATCATCACCGCTGTTGAATATGTTACCAAATGGTAAGACGTGGAACCTATCAAAACTTGCTCAAGTGAGATAGCCACTAATTTTATATATGATAACATCATCATAATATTTGGTTGTCCACTTATCTTGATAAGTGATCAGGGGTCACATTTTGTAAACAAAACAATCACCACTTTGAGAAAATAATTATTAATTGAGCATTGAAAGAGCACAGCATATCACCCTCAATCCAATGGTGCAATTGAAGCCTTCAACAAACCATTAACCAAGGGCCTAAATAAAATATGCAATACTGACAAGGATGATTGGGAAGATAAGATGCCTATCATACTATTGGAATAACGAACAACATACAAAAGATCGTTAGGTCATACACCATTATGACTTGTCTATGGACAAGAAGGGGTTTCCCCCTTACATTTTTGTCAACAAACATCTATGATTTCCTAAATATTGCATATCGATGTTGATCACGCAAGGAAATAATGAATAGCACAACTTTCCAAACTTGAAGAACACCGACTAATAACAATACAACACCAAGAAATCCAAAATAACAACAAAAAGATGGGCATGATAGAAATACAAAGAACAAAAATATCTTGGTCAGAGATCTCGCATTGTTGTACAATAGCTGATTAAGGGAAACCTAAGAAACTAGAAACCGAATGGATGGGTCCATACATTGTCTAAGAAATAAATACTAATGGATCAGTTCGACTAA
>LPNX010706945.1:80791-102198 GCA_001517045.1 Pseudotsuga menziesii | reverse complement strand
GCAAGTTTAGTTTATTTATTGTGCTGCGAAGTCATATGTGAATGAATGATAAATTTACAAGTGTTGATTAATAATTGCTTTTAAAGGCTAAGGTACAGTATACCCCTCTCTGCCTGCAGAAACCTGATTCTGCGGCACCCCATTGCTGTTTCGGGTGAGACTGCAACCTGCGCGCAGGTTGTTGCCGAAAGGGCCAACACGGTGGGTCTTTTGTTGGTGCGACGCATAAGAATTAACTCGGGTCTGCCCTATTGCCCAACAATGTTATTTTGTGAAGAACTTGAACATCAGAGCGCTGAGACAATTGAACCCATAGAGAAAAATTATGAAACAGAGAAACCTAGCAACAAAATGGAACAAATGAAATCAACAACAACAACCAGATATGAAAGCAATAAGATCAGACAACTTGAAAAAGTCAACAAACCATTGGAAATTGGATTGCATAATATCTGCAATGCTAAAGCAGTCGAACACCTGTGGAAATGGATATAGAATGAAATTTGAGACTGGGGGACATAAACAAATGGATAGTGGAGAGACAAATCACAAATTTTAAGATCCAACACGATATTAAATCACATGAATGCACCATTTAAGGCATCTCTACAGTAATGAAGGAATTCATCGCCCAATTCATTGTTAGTCGATTTCACAATGGGGAGTTATATTTCGACACACCTATCGAGATTAATGGTGACTTAATCAACCAAATTACCAGACTGTCGAACAAAGGAGATCCCATACCCATTCGACCAAATCCATCTTTGGTCAAAGAACTAACAGGCACCCCTGCAGGGAAGAACTCAACAAGGTTAGTACTTAACCAAATACTATATGACACACAAAATATAACATCAAATATAGTGTCGATCGTAGTAAAAAACACTATTCGAGGATCTAACCTTAAGATTGACATGCTTTAGGCAGTCTAGAATGCGGCAACAATAGGGAAAGTATACCGCTGGGCTGAACACTTGGAAGAAATTATCTGAAATATCTATGTAAAATGCCAAGAGGAGGGAATACAGATTCAATATCCTTCACTACTAATATGGATAGCCATGCGCCACCTCCCACCAGTAGGAGAAAAGGAATTAACTGCACAAAAAGGGCCAAAGATGTGGAACTTCAAATGTTTTTCCCCAAATGGATGCCAACTGGGAGATGCAACAACCAAAATTTGGTTGGATAACTAGTTACAAGCACTGAAGGTACAAACTGCTAGATGGAGAGTAACACACAATGTTCGATGAATTATACCATCGACTGTGCATATCCAACTTTCCTTCGCTCACATGTCAGGCTGGTACTTGGAAGGAGCTACAGGAAAAGCAAAAGAGCTCAACTTTTATCCCTCAATTGAGGAAATTTTCAATGAGCTTAGTCGACAATCCAACACAAAACTGGAAATACCCCCACTGGAAAAACAAGTCAATCAACCAATGGTCGAACCCTTGATAAATGCAGAGAAGGAGGAATATTATGAATTATGAATCCACTTGAATGGATTTACACTCTATCCCAAAAATACTGGCGATATCAATCCTCTCGAGATTTCCATAATAGTATATCAACACCCACAAGATAGAGCAGAACAATTAGAGGAAAGCACTCAATCAAATACTTCATTGTCGAAGTATGCATTAACAAAGAAAAATATATGTCGAGTAGGAGATGAACTATTCAAATCATGACAGAACAAAAAGAGTAGGACACAAGGAAAAGGGAAGCGAAAGATGGTCATTTAAGATCCAACTGAAGACGATAATGTTGAATTTTTTGACAGTGCAACACAAATATTAGAAGACGTTTCTAAGAATAAGATCCCCATAGAAAAGCAAATATGAAATTTCATCATGGAAAAGGAGAAACAACAAGCCAAACAAGAGAAACCCCAAGGAAGGTCAATTTTTCTACTACATTCCGTGTTGATCTCACCCACAACCCACCAACACCATCCCCTATCTCGGTAGTTGAAGAAGAATTCATACCGACTGTTATACCCTATTTTTGTTTTCCATCTTTTGATACTTTTATTTATGTCTCGAAGCTTGGTTTTATTCTTTATTCCTAGATAATTTTGTTGTTTGGGATAGTTTGAGTTTTTCCCTTTATCTTTTATGTTATTTGATTTCTTAGTTTATTTTTACAAGTTGTGGTTAGATTTCATGATCGAAGGGCTTATATAAGGCTTATGTGGATTAAAAAGTCTGAAAAATAGCATAAAAGTTTAATTGAGATTCCTAAACCAAGTTTAAACCCTTATCATTAGCATGATTTTTGAAAAACATTAACCTGAATTTTCTTATAGCGCAAGCCAGAAAAAAGTTACATAGAAGCACTACAATAAAGTCGCGCAAAGTTAAAAATCCTCTTTTAATGTTGTGGAGGCATAGTTCTTTAAAGCGCTGATGAGATAGTTCATAACGCTTCCGATAGCCGATCGCAAAGCTATTTCTCTAAAGTGCCGACACTGCGGCAGCACAGTCGTTTAAAACGCCGACGCGATAGTTGATAAGGTTTCCGATTGCAGTAGTGGTCTAAAGTGCCGACAAAGTAGTTGATAAAGCTTCCAATCGTCGATTGTGAAGCTAATGTTCTAAAGTCATTTTTCAACATTGTGGATATTTAGTTCTTTAAAGCGTCGACACTGCGGCGGCATAGTGGCTTGTGGTTCCGATGCAGTAGAAATTAATGCTTCTTATTATCGATGCTGAGAAGGGTTAGTAGTTAGTGATGGGAGATGCCGATACCATGGAAAAATTCAATGTTAATCACTCTGACAAGTGTAAATATAATCAAGAAGGAAAATCATCGCAGTTTCTTGCAGAAGCGATGCAATAATAATGACAGACTATAATGAGACAAAGTCGTTTCCAATCATGATTTTTCTTGAAGTGCACGTAGAGCAGGTGGAGATTGTGGCGGAAAATTAGTACTTGAAGATTGAAATTTTGAAATAGAATGAAAATCATGGTTTTCGGGAGCAGGAAAAGGCAAACAGAGGATCAGTTCACACAGCTAAAGTAGACTATCCAGGAGTTGACTCAACAGAACGAGGAGATAACAAGGAGGGTTGTAATTGCTTTACTAGTTGAAGCAACTAAAGACTTGTAAAGTTAGTTAAGAAAGTCAGTTATTAGTTAAGTTTGGAAAGTCATTTTATTTTGGTATAATGATAGTTTAGATTGAACTATTCTATAGATAGTCTAAAAGCAGTTAGGGTTCAGTTATTCAACTGATTTTGAAGGAATAGTATAAATGTAAGTCTGAAAGAAGACAAAAAGGGTTCAATTTTTTGTTGGCAAGGGGAGGCTATCAGGTTGTGTTTATGAGCTAAGTAAAAGACTCTTATGTGTTTTTGATGACTTAGCTATGAAATATATGCACTATGTGCCCTTCAGATTATTGACTGGTTTCATCTCTAATTTGTTTTAATTACTCCGTTGGTATATTCATTTCCTGTTTAATGTTTTTATGCTTGAAATTTTTGCTAACTGTGGGTGAAATTCAGTACTGTGTTTACTCTGTTGGATTATGGTTTATATGTTATGCATTTTAGTCATTTAAATGCTCATGATTTAGTGTTTGCTTTGGTCTTATGAATGTTTTCCATCTTGTCTTCAAACTGTTCAACCAAAACCTTATAAAACCCTATTTTACTTTATTGTGATTTTTTGAGATTGTGTTGGCTTGTTCTTTCGTAGTCTAGGAACAATTTCTGGCACTAACATATTTGGCGCCGCTGCCGAGGATGAAGTTGAAAACCTATTTTCCCCAGGATACTTATCATTTCATTGGTTTGGAGAGGTGAACTTAAACCAGCAAATCTTAAAAACTACTTTTCACCAATATTTCACAATGACTACTAAGGGAGCTGGAACAAGAAATAGACCTAGTTCAACTTTACAACTGGGTGTCTCAAACCCAGAACAGATTTTGAAAATAGCTAGGAAAATCAAAAGGTCTCAATCATCCCTAGATTTATGCAGCCCTAATTTATTTGACCTACCGTCACCCTTTCCACTTTCTGAGGAGGAAAAAAAATCTATCTTGACAAATCGATTAGCAACTCCACTATTTCAAGATGCAGAGGCCGAAGTCCATGGAAGCCATTCTGGCTCGAAGGTTTGCACCTTTCAATTTTTACGATGTTCCAGGTTTTCCAAATCTAGTACTTACTATGGATGTTTGGGGAGATTATCTTCCACGGTTTAGAGAAATAAAAAAGGATAATCCTTCAGATCACCTCAGCAGATTTCATCAATATATGGTTCAGTTAAATATTCAGCATGAAGATGTTCATGTATTCACTCTAGTAAGATGCACCAGAATGGTATTTTTCTCTTCCTACTGCTAGCATTTCCTCACTAAAGCAATTCCACACATGTTTTCAGAAACATTGTAAGTATGTGTTCTTAGCTGAAATCTTTTTAGAAGAATGTTGTGAGCAAGCTGATTTTTATAATACAATTTCTAATTCAAAAATTCATGGTGATAAGTATAATCAAGGATTGAAAACATATCATGAAGAAGTTGTAGTTTCAGAATTTGTTGAAGATGAAGAGGTAACATTTTTAGATACTGCTATCAAGAAATAATTCCATGATCATTACGATAATCAAGTTGTTGTTCTAAGTCAGGTTGAAGATTATTCTAGTAATGAGATCAGCAGAGATAGTTTGGAATATTCTCATAATGATTTCAATAGTATTAATAATCATTTGAATGCTAATCCTGTAGAAGATCAATCACTTGTTCAACAAACTGTTGCAAATCATTGTTGTGTTAAAGATCAGTTTTGTATTGAAGAAAAATACAAACCTTCAACATCATCATTCGAAATTTCCCAGAATGCTCCTCATTATGATGAAGAAATTGGGGTTCCAAGACAAGAATTCTGTGATGAATTATATTCCAGTCTTTTTTGTTTTGATACTAAAATTGATGAAAGTGAGGCTGTTGACATTTTTAATGTTATATCAGAAGTTTCTTATATTCATGGTTATGATAAATATGCTGTTCAAAACCATTATGAATATGCTATAATTTTTGATAAATATGATGATGAAATTGAAAAGAAAGACCTAGAAATGTGTGAGGTGTGTGTTATGGCACAATCTGATTAGCAGATTCAAGAATTCATTCAGTCCATTATCCTTGAACAACCGGAGCCAATGTATGATAGTTATTCATTTGAAGACAGTGTGGAAAAGGGGGTTTAGCTTGTTGACATTATTGATGATACTGTCCAAAAAATTATGGAGCAAATTCAGGTTGATCCTAATGTTCTTTATTGCCAATGCTTGATTGATATTCATGAAACAAAACATTCTTATGGACAACCTATCTTTTTCATAGAACATGAAGAGGTAACTTTTGGAAATTTTTATGATCCAGTGGCAGATTATTTAGAGTCAATACCAAGTTATAAATCTATTATTTTAGAGACATCATTTGATGAAGGTGAGTACAATTTGCTAGATCTTTACTCTTCATGTTTTCCAATATTTCTGATTATACATATATTCGGAGTTGGAAGCAAGTTTTGGTGGGTTGATGAAATTTTTTCCTGGTTACATTGGAAATGGGATTACAATTTAATTCAGTAGATGAAAGGTTCCTCAGATACTTTTACAGTATTTGAAGGAAAGAGATTTAAATTTCATTGTATATACCAGTGTGTGAAGGATTGAATAAAGGCTCCATAGCCCAATGGATATTTTGCAGACTAGCAGGTAGCAGCACAGAAGGCACTGGTCTACAGGTTCTTGAAGCCTCACAGGGAGGACTTCATCCCGCAGTAGGAGCCAGATGTTATAGCCTTTTTTTTTTCCATCTTTTGATACTTTTATTTATGTTTTGAATCTTGGTTTTATTCTTTATTCCTAGAAAATTTTGTTGTTTGGGATAGTTTGAGTTTTTCCCTTTAGCTTTTATGTTAATTGATTTCTTAGTTTATTTTTACAAGTTTTGGTTTCATTTCATGATCAAAGGGATTATATAAGGCTTATATGGATTTAAAAGTCTGAAAAATAGCATAAAAGTTTAATTGAGATTCCTAAACCAAGTTTAAACCCTTATCATTAGCATGATTTTTGAAAAACATTAACCTGAATTTTCTTGTAGTGCAAGCCAGAAAAAGTTACACAGAAGCGCTACAAGAAAGTAACTGTGCAAAGTTAAAAATCCTCTTTCAATGTTGCAGAGGCATAGTTCTTTAAACCACTGATGAGATAGTTCATAATGCTTCCGATCACCGATCGCAAAGCTAGTTCTCTAAAGTGTCGACACTATGACAGCACAGTGGTTTAAAGCACCGACACGATAGTTGATAACGTTTCCAACTGCGACAATGGTCTAAAGTGCCGACAAAGTAGTTGATAAAGCTTCCGATCACTGATCGTGAAGCTAATGGTATAAATTCATTTTTCAACGTTGCGGATATTTAGTTCTTTAAAGTGTTGACACTGTGATAGCATAGTGGCTTGTGGTTTCAATGCAGTAGAAATTAATGCTTCCAATCGTCGACAAGTTAATAAGGGGAAGTGCCTATTCGTTTAATTTTGAACCTCCGATTGTCAATGCTAAGAAGGGTTGGTAGTTAGTGATGGGAGACGTCGATACCGCAGGAAAATTCAATGTTAATCACTTTGACAAGTGTAAATATAATCAAGAAGGAAAATCATGGCAGTTTCTTGCAGAAGCAATGCAATAATAATGACAGACTATAATGAGACAAAGGCGTTTCCAATCACGGTTTTTCTTGAAGTGCACATAGAGCAGGTGGAGATCGTGGCAGAAAATTAGTACTTGAAGATCAGAATTTTGAAACAGAATGAAAATCAGGGTTTTCAGGAGCAGGAAAAGGCAAACAGAGGATCAGTTCACACAGCTAAAGCAGACTATCTAGGAGCTGACTCAGCAGAATGAGGAGATAACAAGGAGGGTTGCAATTGCTTTACTAGTTGAAGCAACTAAATACTTGTAAAGTTAGTTAATAAAGTTAGTTATTAGTTAAGTTTGGAAAGTCATTTTATTTTGGTATAATGATAGTTTAGATTGAACTATTCAATAGATAACCTAAAAGCAGTTAGGGTTCAATAATTCAACTGATTTTAAAGGAATAGTATAAATGTAAGTCTTGCTAACTATGGGTGAAATTTGGTACTGTGTTTACTCTGTTGGATTATGTTTTATATGTTATGCATCTTAGTCATTTAAATGCTCATTATTTAGTGTTTGATTTGGTCTTATGAATTTTTTCCCTCTTGTCTTCAAACTGTTCAACCAAAACCTTATAAAACCCTATTTTACTTTATTGTGATTTTTTGAGATTGTGTTGGCTTGTTCTTCCGTAGTCTGGGAACAATTTCTGGCACTAACATCAACTTCGATAGCTACCACACCTATGAACATAATCCCCTAGTATCTACATAATCTACTTGTGCCCTTAAGAGAAAGAATACAAAATAATAATGACCTGCAAGAATTTATCAATCAACTACCTTCAATCCTTTCCAAATGGAAAACAGTGATAATAAAAATACTAGTTGTTACAGCTGATTTTACCACACATGGTGGATCACACCTTTATGGCCTTCCCTATCCCTCTGCAGACTCTTTAGACCCCATGGACCATTTTTGTACCTTTGATGTTTCCAAGATCATCCTTAAAAACATGCATTATTTGGTATATATGACTTTTAAACCTATTTTTGCGTATATATGCGGATTTGACCCTCAAACCCGCGTACATCGGGATGTGTGCAAAAGTCCAAATAGTTTTGGAGTTTTCCTTGATGTGGATCTGAGTCACTTGTCTCTTGGCCTTCCATATTCCTTGAGATCGCTTGGATTTGACCTTCCATTACCCCATTGAAGCACTATATAAGGAACCCTTTGGATACAATGAAAGGAGAGGAATTGAAGAGCAAGAAAACTATAGTCCATTGTTGTCGGAGCTTATACTTGAGTATGCATCCCTTTGTCCCTTGGAGAACTTTATGTTCTTCCCAAGATTTACTCTGCTTGTGAGCTTGCTATTGAGATATGGAGGATTGAAGTGGTGGAGGCTAAGGTGGAGGACTCAGTTTGTCCGATTCGCAGACGTGCCAACATAGGTTGTCACTATTGTAATCTCTAATTTATATTAATATAAATATCTTTTCCTGTCCAATAATGTGTATTTAAATGAGTATTGAATCCATAGATGATTTTAAATGTTGATATGTTATTGATTATATATGCTAGAGTAGGTCTAACATGATTATATAGCATGCTTGTCTTGTTTTCTAAATGTTAAGAGAGAAAATTGTTAATACAAGCGAGAGTGGAAAAGCTCAATGGGGATCTACATCAACTGTCCAAAATAAGGTATGTTTCGAGATCCTTTAGTGTTAGATTTTTGGTTTCTCTTACATATAGGAAAGGATTGATTTTTCGGTTTCTCTATCTGTTGTGGTACCCCGAGCCATAGGAAGTTTTCTCTGTAACAGAATTGGTGACCATACTAGGGAGTTCCTAGTGATTTCCTTGGGGGGTTTTTATCGACATTCAATGTTCTTTAATTGCTCTGATTCCTCTATTTCTGAGTTGGGTCTGGGGGCATGTTTTCCTGGTAGTGTTTGATAGGAGTAAATTTTGTCTCAGCTTATCTATTTACCTTTTTTTTAATCTCTTTTTCTTCCTATACGTGAGTTTTGTCTTCACAGTCACGTGTACACACGGTTTTTATTGGGATATCTGCGTATATACGCAGGTTTTTTGCACACAGTCGCCTATGCCCTAAGTTTTTCCTTTGTGGGGAAGATTAAGTGTTGCTGGGTGAGTTTTGATGATTGTTGAGTCTCCTTGGATTCTTCTAGAGTTTGTATACACCTTTGTTTCTGACCAGAGACGCTTTTTAGTTTGAATTTTTTTTTTAAGAATGTTCTTGTCATTACATTTTCTATTTTTTGTTTTGGGATTAGTGCATTAGGTCTCTTTTACCTTAGTGATTTGCGTGGGTGCTATTTGATAGTGCTTGCAGAGTCTGGGGGTGGTAGAGTCATTCTTTTGCTTTATTATCTCATTTTAATTCAAAAAATACAAAAATATTTGTTTTTTTTTGCATCATTATGCATTATTGCATTTTGCATTTTGCATGGTACTTGCACTAAGTTTGCTTGGAGAAGTATTAGTCAGATTTTCATATAGGAATGATTGCATTTTCATTTGAAGGAAAATTTTACATTTCACATAGTAGCATACCCCATTTTTCATTCGACACAGTGCATTTGCATTGATTGTTAGGTGTGCATTTTACTTCTTGTTGTGTCATAACACCATTAGTTGCACGATCATTTTCCCTTTTGAGTAATAAGCCAATTAAAATCAACGCATAATAAAATGAATTACACTCTTTTATTTTATAGGGTGCACCAACAAGATTAGTTTTTAGGGTCTTGGAATAGTTCATTGTGAGTAAATTCTCCAAGACCACTAAACGAAACATGTATGTGTCTGTCCAAGTGAGAGTGTGAAATTCCTTGGTATAATTAGTGTTTCTCAGGATCCTCCTCTTACGAGGGAGTTAAGCACAAGGAAATGTGAGCGATTAATGATTGGGATGACCCCTAGTCATAACTGAGTAGCACCGGAGATATTTCCAGGATTGTATTCGTATCTAGGGTCTCTTTCGGGAGTTTCGGACTTTTCTACCCTGCCCATACGGTCAATCCCGCCTGCAACTGTCTGCCTGAGCATTGATTATATTGAGGTGACCTTAGTTTCCTTACCTAGGTTATCGAGGGGGTACTTTGCAGAGGTTATTCTGTAGGTGTCCTAGCCAAGTAGGGGCCGGACATCATAGTCGCTATATGCGTTGAAGCTGAGGGCCATTATAATTGGTTACGACCCTCTACTTATTATGTATGGGAGTCTCAAGCCTCTCCTAGGCGAGACATACTTGCTTCATTCGGGAGCTCACATATCCTACCCTCGTTTGATAGTGATTTGGCTTTACATTGTATAGGTGTATGCTTTGTGAAAGCTAGGGTTTGCATAATTAGAAAGAGTCTTTCTCATTATGGATTTGAGTGCAGCACTTCGTCGTTCTAGTAATTTAGTAAGACTTCCACCTTCCACATCTCCTCTTCCTTTGGGAGAGAGAAACAGACAGTCCGGGCAGACTACTTCTCACATTGATTCACATACAATGGGAGATCACGAGGAGGAGATTCCTGAGATGTCTTCTCCACCTCAAGAGGTTGGTGAGGAAGATCCTACTCATGTATATGATCCTTCACCAGAAATACCTTCACATTATAGTTATGATCCCTCATTCACAGGTTGTCGGTATTGGTTTCTGGGCGACAAGACTCATCATGAACCCACAAGAACTAGTCATGTTCGTTATAGCATGCCTTATATCCCTGCACATGATCCGACACATCATGCCGAGTCAGAAATTGAACCTAGCACTACGCCTGGGGGCACTCCTATTCCTTTCTGTGCGGAGAGATTTGGGAGCACTATTCACATTGCACCTTCCATCCCAGTGGTGGAAGCTACCTCACATGTTCGTCCTAGACCTAGTGTTAGTAGTCATATGTAGATACCAGAACTGAGACGAGTGACCATAGGGAATACCACTTACATCCCTTCACATGTCCCTTCGTCCTCCATTCCTACTTCTTCGAATGCATTTTTGATAACCCTTCCTCCCCCTCATTCACGTGGTCCTTCAGGTCAGAATGTTGCTACTAGTCATGTTTGTACTGCGACTGCTCACACAGTAGTATCTCAGAGTCAAGTATCTCCTATGGTCTTAGGAGGTCATATTCCTATTTCTAGATCGTCTTATGGTCCATCGCAAGGAGTTCCCCATATCCCTACTTATGGAGCTTCTCATGGGACATCCCATGGGACATCTTATGGAGCTTCTCATGGACAATATTATGGAGCGCAGTATGGACAGAGCTATCAACCTTATGGGTATGGGTATCAACAACTCACTTACTCCTCTAATTATGTCTTTGTAGCACCACATAGTCAAGGTACACTACATCATAATACTTCCATGCAGCCCTACATGGGTCAAACAGGAGAAGGATATTATGGCCAAGGCCATGGTATTTACAGTAGTCATCCTTATATGAACCAAAACTATAAGGGAGCGTGGCATAGACCAGCTCAACCTAGGCTCCCTTTCCTTGCAATGTTAAATTTAACTGACTTGTCGAGACTAATGAACGATCCGGTATCTCATGACCCAGCTTGGCCGGTTGTCCCTAACAAGCTTCCCTCAGACATTCCCAAATTTGAGGGCAAAACAAGAGAAGATCCTATTGAACATGTCACTACCTTTCACCTTTGGTGCTCTTCCAATTCCTTACACGATGACTCAATCCATTTAACACTATTTCAATGCACCCTCATCGGGCCTACATCGAAATGGTACATAGAGTTACCGAGTAGGGAATTCGTTTTGTTCAATGACCTTTCTATGACTTTCCTCAATCACTTCCATCTACCCATGCATTACGACATCGGTACATAACTCTTGTCGACATTTTGACAGGGAAAAGCCACACATATCTCAGACCATATCCAAGAATGGCGTAGACAGGAGAGGTTGATTAAAGCTTTCATACCGCCAAAGTTTATCCTTGAGTGGTTCCTTAAATCATTGCTACCTTACATCGCGAAGGATGTTTCTACATCTGGAGTCCAGAACGAGGAACAAGTAATTTTTAGGGCATAGGCATTGGATTTGATTTATGATCAATCCAGACTATTATATGAGATCATACCTAACGCTCTGTGTTCTAGTTTCAATCCCAAGATCAATCCTGGACCACATGTCAATGGCATTGTGGGTTGTATAAGTACCAAACCTGCGAATTTGGTTGTGAAACAAGTGAGTCAATTGTCTATTAATCAATCCACTTCGGGACAAGCCACGACTTCATCTCAACCCACCCAAACGACGAGTGTACTTTTCGTGCAATCGTCGTACCAAAAGGGAAACCAGTAGCTCAGAAGGAATAAGAAAAAGGGTAAAAACAATCGTAAGGGTGGGAACAAGAAGCAGTCTAAACGTAAGGTTAAGTTTCCTTGCAAATTGTGTAAGGATGACCACCTCACTCACTTGTGCCCTCGTATGGAAGACGCCTTGAGGTTCATAGCACAAGGTCCAGCTGTGCTGACCAATCCTTTACCCCATAATCAAAATATGAACTTGGGGACCCATGATCCTCATTATGGGTCGGGTAGAGATCAAAATCTGGCGGAAGCTAGTACTGGTCATGGTTGCATCAACAAGGTGCATGCTACTAAGGTTGTGACTCATGCGAAATATTATGGTTCATCACAACCGAACCTTGGGAAAAAACCCACTCCAACCGAGATCCCTTTGCATATTGAAAACCCTATGGATAAACCTGAGATTGCACCTCGCATTCCTAAGGGAGTCCTAAAGCATTCGGGAGACAATCCTAATGCTCAAGCCACCCAGAACTATTCTGTTGTCGAAGATTTGGGCCAAACTCCTTGTGCGATGTTTGTGCTTGAAGTACTTTAGAGTTTTCCTTCGCAAAGGAAAGCTTTGCTTTCTGCTCTTGGGGTGAATGATGATAACTCTTCTTTCGCCATCAAATTTGAAATCATGGGACTACAAACTCGCTTGCCTTACTACATGTCTCTCTTGATTCATGTAGATTGTCTTAACATGACCATCAAACGCACTATGATTGACGAAGGCGTTGCTGCTTCCGTGATGTCTTCGTCATGTTGGAAGGGTTTGGGTTCTCCCGAGTTGTCTCAATCAGCTAACATGTTGACTGCCTTTGATGGTAGATCGTTTTGTATGCACAGAATTATTCCTTCTCTTAAGGTCCATTTGGGAGGGAAGATTGTCGCGATCGAGGTTGAGGTGTTTGATGCACCCCTTGATTACAATATTTTACTGGGTAAGAATTGGATGCATAGTATGCAAGCCATAGCTTCTTCTCTATTTCGAGTAGTATGCTTTCCATTTAATGGGAAGATTGTTACGATTGATTAGCCATCATTCAAAAATCCGAGCATTAACGCATCATTGGGAGCTTCTATCCTGATTATCGATCATTCTCAACTGGCAACTGGGAGTGTGTGTGTAGGTATGTATCCATCCCTTATGGGGACCTTTAGTTGTCCTGCACCTGTTCTTAGGATCGGATCTAGTTTCGGTGGGGCTTCATCTTCATTGAATTCAGTGTCTTTTCGCACTACCCATATGGAAGATCCTTGGATTATTCCTTCACCGAGTCCTTAGAATGGACCTATCGAAACAGATGTGCCATTGCTTGCAGCAATGATAGCATATCAAGCAAATCTTGATTGTGTTGCATAGCCTAGTCCTTCCTCTTTGTGGACATAGGAGGAGGAGTTGTATGTGCTGCTTGCATGGGAAGTTGAGTCCTCTCACGCAAATGATTGCCTTGATAGTGTTTTTCCATCAGATGAAGCCATTATTGAGGCCATGTCTGGGGTTAAGCCACCTTGGGAAGAGTTACATCATAGATCCTATTTTCTTCCCGAGCTTGACCATTTGGAGCGTGAGGAATTTAGGGAAATTCTTAGCAAGAAGATTGGTAGTCCCGTGGTTCCATTGAGCTCTCCCGGTCCGATGGCTGATGGGAACATGGTGAATATATCACCTACTATGCCTATCAATATCTCTCACGATCCTGGAAAGATTGAGAATGTCTACATTGGGATGGACTGTTCCCCTGATGAGATTAAGGAGTATACCGAGTTGTTCAAAGAGTTTCGGGACATCTTTGCTTGGTCATATGAGTGAATGCCAAGTATTAACCCTTGTTGAACATGAAATTAAGACCTATCTAAATGCGAAGCTCGTTCAACAAAGTTTTCATGCGGTGAATCCTAGAAAAGAACTCACGATTAAGGCTGAGATAGAGAAGTTGTTAAAAGCCGGTTTTATCTATCCTGTTCCCTTGACGGAGTGGGTTTCAAACCCCATTTCGGTTGATAAGAAGCAGGGAATGATATGTATGTGCACTGATTTCTATGATTTAAATCGTGCTTGTCCTAAGGATAATTTTCCCACACCATTTATTGATCAAATTTTGGATGAGTGTGCGGGAAGCGAGGTATTTTCCTTTATGGACGGCTTTTCTGGATATAATCAAATTCAGATCAAACCCGGGGATCAACATGAAACTGCATTTATTTGTCCTTGGGGTACGTTTGCATATCAAAATATGCCTTTCGGTCTTAAAAACGCTGGAGCCACATTTCAGGGGGCTATGACCTTGATTTTTCACAATATCAAATTGATTATTGAAGTTTTTTTGGTTGACCTTGCTGCTCATTCTCGGCTGAGAGTGTGTCATAAATACCATTTGAGATTAGTATTTGAAAGATGTTGTCACTACCTGGTTAGGTTAAATCCTCATAAGTGCATCTTTTGCATGAAGTCTGGTCACTTGCTAGGGTTCATTGTTTCCAAGGAGGGTATAAGAGTCGACCCCTTAAAGGTTGAGGCAATACTTCAATTGTCTCCCCCACGAAATATTAGACATCTTCAATGTTTGCAAGGCATGGAAAATTTCTTACAGAGATTCGTGGTTAACTTTGCAAATTTGATTAAAGGATTTATGCGTCTTTTAAAGAAGGACACTACCTTTTGCTAGGATGAGTGAGCCCAGGAGTCCTTTGATGCTCTTAAGCGAGCTGTAATGTCCCCGGTTTTGACCTCGTTTGCATGATGTATATATTGTAATTAATCGTGGTGAGGAGCTCAAGGCAAAAGCCCCACCATCGATTTGGTTGTGTGTGTGTTTCGGCAATGGGGATAGTTGCCAATGGTTTATCGTGCCATTTGGCACATTATAATTCGGCATCATGTAAATACGCACATCAATTAAAACTAAAACCACAACCATCCACGACAGTGCAATGTTGAATGAAAAGGGCATGGTTCCAAAGGATAAGGGGTGGGGGATGTCAAACCTTGGTTTATGGGGGAAAAACCCATGTGTTGCCACCTTGTTTTATTTTTCCATCTTCCCTTGTCAACCTCTTTATTGTTTTGGGGAGTAGTTGAGGAGTTATGGATGCTGGTGGTTGGGGCAGTTATTGTCCTTGGGAGTGGGGTGGTAGGGCTATCAATCCCTTGCCCACATGTCCACTCCACCCACGGTTGCTTGCACTCCACTCTCATGTGACCTTCCATTCTCCCCATGGAGCATTCTCTCCTTGGTCTGTTCGTTCCCCATCGTGGTCTGTTCATCTTCCTCACGTAGAGGTCAGTGCTGTTTTCCTCACGCACAGGCAGTGGTTCTGCCGGATCTCACGCAGCTAGGAGAGGAGCTGCCTTTCAGTGGCCATTCACGTTTTCTATAGAGTGGAATCGGGTATGTTTTCCTCTGTGTTTTGTGGTCTAGTGCAAGTTCCCTCACGCATAGACTGTTTGGGGTCGTTTTCCCATGTTGTGAGCCATGCTCACTGCTTGTGTTTTGGGGCTATTGTCTTCCCCACGTTTTGTTGGTTGGGGTGCTCAATTTCGTTTTGGGCCACTATTGATTTCCAATCTGTTGGTTGAGTTTCCCTGTTTTGGGACTGTGGATTGCTTCTATCATTCACTGTGTGGTTGTGGCTGCTGGAGTACCTTGGTGTTGGGTTGTAGCCGAGTTGTTTTGGCCATGGTAGGGCCAAGAACAACTCAGTGTTGCCTTGTGGGCTTGAGCTGTGCTCATCGTTTGTTTGGGATTATCCCTGGTCGTCTATGCTTCTTCACAGGGCTGTGAAGGGTTGTTTTGTTGTTGGTATGCAGTGGTTGTCCTTTGGATTGTGCTGGCCTGGCTGATCTGTTGATGGCCTGGTAAACCCAGTGGTGTTGGTTTTCTGATTGTGTCCCTTGGCTATGTGTAAGCCTGCATTGACCCTTATCCTTGTAGGAATCATGCCCATCTCAGGGGTGGCAGTGTTGCTGAGAGATTGATGAGCACGCTGGCCTATGGTTGGGTGGAACGTTGCAGCGACATAGCTGGTTGCGGGATTCTTCATCAAAAAGATAAGTAATCTTGACCATGTTATCTCTGCAATTGAATCTATTGTTTTATGAATTATAATGAACATATGAATGCTGGAAGGTACATGTTGCTTCCGCCGTATGATTGATGAATTATGCATTCTGTTATGATGGATTATGCATCTTAGCATTCCTGTTATGCATTCTGTTAAGCCTTTATTTCAACATTGGTAACTGTTCTTATCTTTCATGGGGCTGTTTTCCCATATGCTTGGTGTCCGTCGCGTCCTCTTCGCCAGACTGAGGGATGGGGATGTGACAGTATGGTATCAGAGCTCAAGGTTGCAACAATGGGCCTCTATGGGCCAGGAAGGATGCGGTAACAGAAGGTGGAATTACCTTCTATGTTCAACAGAACCGCAGCAAACTTCAAAAATGGTCTAAGTGGTGGAGCAGTCGAAACAATTAGCGGAAAAGACTTCTGCTATGGCGAAAGGGTTAGTGAAATGGACTTCCGCCGTAGTGGAAGAGTTAGGCGGAAGTATGCCGGCAGAATAAAATTGGAATGAAGTTCACCGAAGTGTTGAATAGTTGGAAGAACACTTAGTGGGATTGACTTCCACCATTGCGGAAGGCTAAGCAGAAGCGCGCCCGATGGAGCACAGTCGGAGGGAAAATTTTGGAAAATTTCTAAGTGTCCGATGTCCATCGGAAGAAAATAGTGGATCGACGTCCGCCATTGCGGATGTAAAAGCACCAAGTCTTTTGGCAAGAAAGACTACCGCCGGAAGAAGAAATGGTTCTGCATCCATCATTGCAGATGAAGAAGCATCTAAGCGTCCGACGGGAAAGTGGTCCGACCACCGACAGGTGATATATTCGGCAGAAAGAAGAAAGACAAATTTTTCAAAATTTGTCTAAGTGAGGAAATCGTCAGCGGAAAAAGGGGGAACGATTGCCACCGTTGCGGAAGAGTTAGAGGAAGCGCACCCGACGGGAAAGTCATTCGATCACCGACATGGAAGTACTTAGTGGGTCAAGCGTCCATCGTTGCTGAAGAGAAAAGCACTATGCCATCCGATGAAGAAAGACTGCTGATGCCGATGCCAGTCAAAAAAAAAAAATTAGTTCACCAATCGAAAGAGAAAGTGGTTCGTGTGCCGCCGTTGCAGAAGCGAAAGCACTAAGTCTTCCGATGAGAAAGCCTGCCGACGTCGATCAAGTACCAAAGGAAGACTAAAGGGGAAAATTTTTGAAAATTTCTCTAAGTCCGGAAAACATCGGCCATTGGAAACAAAAAGTGTTCTGCGTGCCGCCGTTGCGGAAGCCAAAGACACTAGCTGGCCGATGAGAAATGCAGCCGACGCCATGAGGAAAGTTAAGTTTAAATTTTTTTTTCTAAGTATGGAAAGTCATCCACTGATCGGAAGAAGATAGTGTTTCGTGAGCCATTGTTGCAGAAGCGAAAGCATTAAGGCTTCCAATCAGAAAAGTTGCTGACGCCGATCAGAAGGAGAAAGCATTCCGAGAGTCGATTCTGCGGAAGAGAAAATGGTTCCGAGAGCCGATTCTGCGGAAGAGAAATGGTTCCGAGAGCCGATTCTACAGAAGAGAAAATGGTTTGAGAGCCAATTCTGTGGAAGAATAACTGGGAAAGAGACCCGATTGAACAAAGGAAAATTCAGTTGTTTTTCGGAGGAATTTTCAGTGGTTTTTCAGTGGATTTTCAGGGCTGAAAATTGAGAAAGTGGTAGCGGTGTAATGCACCAGATTGCACGAAAACCAATGATTTACAAGCCCCCTCGACCCCCGTCACGAAGCCATGAGGGGGCAATCCCCCTCGACCACCGTCGTCCCCTAAGACAGTTGTTCATGTGAAAATAAAATTCTATGTTTTGGGCAAATTAGTTAAACCCAAAATTCATAAAAGATGAATGGTGCATCGGAAATGAGGTGGCTGAAGTTAGCATTCTGGACCAAAATACAGTTGTGTGTTTTTCCTGAGACTTGGTAAAAGTCTTCGTTCTTATAAGTGGTGTGGTTTACACATCCGAGGTTGGAATGAAAGCATGTGGATAGGCATTGGAAAGCTTATCTGGTAGGGAACAAGGATAAGTGACCAGAATTTGAGCATGGAGTAGCAAAGTGCTAATGATGGCCGCTGTTATCAAATGGACAAATCTGGACAATTGCATGCCAGAAGTAGCAAGGACTGTGAAATCAACCAGCTATTGTGTGGACAAGGAGTTCCATGCCAGGATGAGGGATTTGAAACGGAATTGTTTCTTAAAACTCTATCTTGCTGATTATAACTACATTTCCTAAGTTTATGCATGAAATGCATGAGGATATGTATTGCATGCATAGGATATTGCATGCCGGTAAGAATATTGGAAATTATATATATTATAATGAACCACTAATGATAATCATTGCTTTGATGTTGGCATTAGTGGGAAAAACCAACGATGACATGGACCCGGATGAATATGTTGCTGAAGCTGATGAATGTGACTAGCAACCCTCTGGAGAAAGGGATAAAGCAATAAGTCCATAGCAAAAGTTGGTGAGCAAAATTCTGCAATCTTCTGCAGAGGACCAACCAAATTGGTCATGGCAAGGGTGTAAGTGTTGCTGCCTATTCACACACCTGGGTCACGTGGCAGAAATCTTCAAGCCACTCGGTGTGTCCTTGGGGGCAAGTCTCGAGTCAAGGCTGTCCCCTTGTTCTTGACTCCTCTGTTTAGGCTCAACTCCTAACAAAGCCAAGGGGGGTAGACCCTATTAAGTTACTAAGGATGATTTCTTAGTGTGGTGATGTTAAACTGAATCAGTTACTTAGGAGTTCGAATATTTTAACTATAAACCATTGAAGATGACAAGATACGAAGATAACACACGAAAGCACAAAGCTAATAAACAATATATATATGAAGCAAAAATGACCAGTGCCTTATTAATGGAGTCAAATCAAAGAGATCAATGTGCTTGCATGTGCTTGGAGTGAATGTTTTGCGATTGCATCTTGGTATGTTTTAAGTTAAAATTGAAGTATGAATTGATTAAATTAGGCTAAAAGGGGGACTCCAAATATACTCAAGAGTACTTGGAGTATGTCCAAAACAAAACCTATACGGCTACCCGCAAGGAATATGTGGGCTGAAATGGAGTCTCTAGGGCTATGTTCGTAATGCACCCGTTAGGGTGTGACAGAGATCGACGCCCCGAGGTCACTTTTCAGTAGGTTCCCGATTCCTTTGGGTATTTTGCCACCGTAAAGGTTTGATCGAGGTGTTGGATTTTCACCTGATGGTTTGTCAATTGGGGAAGTTGAGTCCTAATTATGCTAGTCACCCAAGTGCTTTTGATACAACTTGACTAATCGGACGAACCGTAGCCAAGTGCAGAGCATACACACTGGAGTCTTGTAAATTTTAATAAGTTTTAAGCTGTATGTTCTTGTTTAAAAGAAAAGCCTCTAAGAACCTCTTTCGATCCAATTGGATCTCAATCGGGAAACGAGGAGGGGTTAATTTTAAAGTTTCTAATAAACAAACGATGAAGAATAAAACAACTACACAATCTAGTTTTCTGATTAATCCTACCACGAATCTATTTCCCCTTGCGGGTCACTCGGGAAATCGTGGGGTAAGTATTATGATTACTTTGAAATGTAAGATATGGAATATGGAATTAACAACAAGATCAAGTATACTACCTTGCAAGTCAGATCAATTCTAGTGGAAAATAAATAAGCAAAAAGAAAAAGACAAAAAATGGCACCGACGCAAATCCCCCCAAGGGGGATGGGGAATGGGCTCGAAAGAGCCTATTCAAAGAAGGATTTTATTACAGAGGTTACAATATCAAATCACTGATAAATCAGAACTTTCTTGGTCCTTATACAGGCTGAAACCAAGATATTACAGTTTATACAAAAAATTTACAAATTATGTGACAAAAGAAAGACCCCCGGGGGGATTTGAGCGCTCCAAAAGCTACTTTGGACAGCAGCTTCCTTTCCTCTATGTCAGAACTGATAAAAAAAAGAGATTTAGTTAGAATAACAAATGCCCAAAATAAATTTAAGAGTACCTTTGGGTCAGCCTACTTTATCTCAAAAAATAATGAAATTAAACTAGCTAAAACGGCGAACATGGAACCAAGGAAAGCAAGTTTTCCTTGGGATCTTGGCTTGCTGTTTGTGCAGCCAATTAAAAGCACTGATCTTGCAGAATATTGAAATTATCGAACAGCAAATGAAACTACCTTAACAGTAAGCTATGAATTTTCACTAAATTGCTTGCGAAAATAAGGTACTTTTAGCTAGATCTCTTGAAATTGAACTTTATGTGCAAAATGAAACTAAGATCTAGAAATTGAAAGGGATCTTGATAATTAGATCTATGTGTGTTTTTCTTGATGAGATATATCAGATTAAAAAGAAACCTTTAAAGTAACCAGTTTGAGGAAAGTTTAATAATTTTTAAAGGAGGAAGAGAGAGAAAGAGTGTTTGAAGCCTGGGAATGTTGGGCTTTGGATTCTGCTTTGGTGGAACACCGAGAGACTATGTCATTCATAAGATACTGAAGATGAGGAAGATTCAAACCAGCTCAACCTCTTCTACCAGCGAGATCACCTGCAACTTAGAAATCCTTGCACAAACAGATGGTTAAAACATAGGTGCTGCCGGAAGAGATGACTGGAAAGCATGCAATTAAACTTAAAATACATACAAATCTAATAGATCTGGAACACGCAGTAGTAAGAGAATAAATCAAACTAGAATAAACTCTTACCCTAATAGGATGGAGCTCTCTCCTTCAAGGCCAACAATTAACCAGCAAAGCAATGATAAACAAAAGCAGATTATACCTCATAAGCATTTGACAATCAACATCCACACATGAAGAGCATTACACCATAGATATTGCCTCCAAATATTCTTTATTCCAGAATGAAAAAAAAATACAGTACAAGAGCAACAACACCTCAATCCCAATTCTAACTAGCTTGGAAGAGGAGGTTGTGCCTGGATAAATACAATTTACAGGCCATCCAGCCCAGGGGGCGCAATTACTCATGGAATCAAGTGAAATCAACTGATGGAGAGTCCATCAATGCCTGATCTGTGTCTAGCTGAGCCAGATATGAGTCTCACTGAGTGCAACTGTCAATCGGGGGGCTAATCTGACTGACACCTCAACCTGTTAACTGAAGAATCCACCAAAAATCATCCAGTTGAGCCAAAAACGTGTTGAGGAGAGAGAGAGGGCGAAATTCCCCATAAAGGATGCTCAAGATCAACTCTGGATCTGATTTGATCACCTCCTTCAGTCAAGGATTTGTCAGATCCAGTGAATCTGCTTCAAATCTGAATGA
>LPNX010706945.1:9461-70947 GCA_001517045.1 Pseudotsuga menziesii | reverse complement strand
ACTGATTTTAATGTCTATATTATGCTTGGTCTGATAAAATTTCAATGGTGCATTTCACAGGTGAGAAAAGTGAAACCAGGTGGTGCACATTGAATATGGCTGTAGATCAAAAGTTGTTGGACTTACCTGGAAGTCTCCTTCAAATGATTGCCAAGACCCAAGAGAATCTTGGGGAGATGCTCAAGATACAGAGAAGGCAGATTGAGATGAACCACCAGATTTTGCAAGACTCTATTGGTTTGCAAAGGGAGGTGAAAAGCCTTCTGGGAGCAATCAACAAAGGAAAGGAAGGTGGATCAGCAATGGGACATTCATCCAAGCGACCCGATAGGAAACGGTCCAGGCATGAAGAATCAAAGGAAATTGAGCAGGTAAAGATGAAGCAACCAGTGAGGTGATGGAGATGCGGAGGACATCATTTACGCCGAGACTGCCCAATGAGGGAACATGATGAAGGCAATAGCCGCAAAGTTCCTAGACTTCAGGATCAGCTGGAAGCTGAGAACCAGCAGGAGAAGTCCATGGAAGCCGAGGGGCTTGGTCTTGAACGTTCAACATAAATGATTGAACGTGGGACAGATCTACAATTTTGTAGTTTTGATGTGCAATTATATATGTAATGGAACACCGAGGACACACACTCCAAGGGGGAGGGGAATGTAATGTCCCTGGTTTTGACCCCATTTGCATGATGTATATATTGTAATTAATCGTGGTGAGGAGCTCAAGGAAAAAGCCCCACCATCGATTTGGTTGTGTGTGTGTTTCGGCAATGGGGATAGTTGCTGATGGTTTATCGTGCCATTTGGCACATTATAATTCAGCATCATGTAAATATGCACATCAATTAAAACTAAAACCACAACCAGCTACGGCAGTGCAACATTGAATGAAAAGGGCATGGTTCTAAAGGATAAGGGGCGGGGGATGTCAAACCTTGGTTTATGGGGGAAAAACCCATGTGTTGCCACATTGTTTTTTTTTTGCCGTCTTCCCTTGTCAACCTCTTTATTGTTTTGGGGAGTAGTTGAGGAGTTATGGCTGCTGGTGGTTGGGGTAGTTATTGTCCTTGGGAGTGGGGTGGCAGGGCTGTCAGTCCCTTGCCCATACGCCCACTCCACCCACGACTGCTTGCACTCCACTCTCACGCGACCTTCCATTCTCCCCATGGTGCATTCTCTCCTCGGTCTGTTCGTTCCCCATCGTGGTCTATTCATCTTCCTCACGTAGAGGTCAGTGTTGTTTTCCTCACGCACAGGCAATGGTTCTGCCGGATCTCACGCAGCTAGGAGAGGAGCTACCTTTCAGTGGCCATTCACATTTTCTACAGAGTGGAATCGGGTATGTTTTCCTCTGTGTTTTGTGGTCTGGTGCAAGTTCCCTCACGCACAGACTGTTTGGGGTCATTTTCCTATGTTGTGAGCCGTGCTCACTGCTTGTTTTTTGGGGCTGTTGTCTTTCCCACGTTTTGTTGGTTGGGGTGCTCAATTTCGTTTTGGGCCACTGTTGATTTCCAATCTGTTGGTTGAGTTTCCCTCTTTTGGGACTGTGGATTGCTGCTATCATTCACTGTGTGGTTGTGGCTACTGGAGTACCCTGGTTTTGGGTTGTAGCCGAGTTGTTTTGGCCACGGTAGGGCCAAGAACAACTCTGTGTTGCCTTGTGGGATTGAGCTGTGCTCATCATTTGTTTGGGATCATCCCTGGTCGTCTTTGCTTCTTCACAGGGCTGTGAAGGGTTGTTTTTCTGCTGGTATGCAGTGGTTGTCCTTTGGACTGTGCTGGCTTGGCCGATCTGTTGATGGCCTGGTAAACCCAGTGGTGTTGGTTTGCTGATTGTGTCCCTTGGCTATGTGTAAGCCTACATTGACCCTTATCCTTGGAGGAATCATGCCCAGCTCGGGGGTGGCAGTGTTGTTGAGAGATTGATGAGCACGTTGGCCTATGGTTGGGTGGAATGTTGCAGCGATGTAGCTGGTTGCGGGATTCTTCATCAAAAAGATAAGTAATCTTGACCGTGTTGTCTCTGCAATTGAATCTATTGTTTTATGAATTATAATGAACATACGAATGCTGGAAGGTACATGTTGCTTCCGCTGTATGATTGATGAATTATGCATTCTGTTATGATGGATTACGCATCTTAGCATTCCTGTTATGCATTATGTTAAGCCTTTATTTCAGCATTGATAACTGTTCTTATCTTTCATGGGGTTGTTTTCCTGTATGCTTGGTGTTCGTCGCATCCTCTTCGTCGGTCTAAGGGATGGGGACATGACATGAGCCTTAGCATCGGCCCCCATGCTTAGTCCACCCAACTATAGCTGTGACTTTTTTATTTATGTGGTCGCGTCCATGGAGACGATTGGTATGTTTTGGTTTAGGAGGATGAGGAGCTCCATGAGCATGTCATATATTGTTTGAGCTAGAACCTTATAGATGCGGAAATCCGTTATTCCCATGTGGAGAAACTTGCCTTAGCCACCGTTCACGTGGTTCAAACATTGAGACACTACATTCTCCTTCGCCAAACCTTGGTGGTAGCTCATGTCAATCCATTTCAATTCGTCCTCACTAGAAGGATGATCGGGGGAAAGTATAATAAGTGGATTGTTATTTTGCAAGAATTTGATCTTGAGTTTGTTTCGGCGAAATCGAAGAAATCGTTGACTTTTGTGGAGCTCATTTATGATTTCCCAAGTGAGGAGGAGGAGGAGATTTATGAGGATACGTTTGTTGATGAGCATATTTTCCTTATCTCAACTTTGGATCCATGGTATGGGGATATCATCATATTTTTACAAACGTTGAAGGTCCCTACTCACCTTTCATGGGATGAGCAACGACGATTACGTCACGTATCTAAGAACTACCTTATAGTGGATAACACTTTGTATCACCATCGGGTAGATTCCATTTTGCGTTGTTGTTTAACCCATGAGGAGGCTGAGGTTGTGTTGAATGATTGCCATGGAAGGGTGTGTGGTGGTCATTTATTTGGGCTTTCTACAGCCCAAAAAATATTGAGAGTAGGATATTTTTGGCCGTCGATCTTCAAATATTGTGTCAATGCGGTCAAGAAGTGTCACCCTTGCCAGGTGTTTGCACGCAATATGCGCTCACATCCTGCCCCGTTACATCCGATTATCACTGCCAGTCCCTTCACCAAGTGGAGGCTTGACTTCATGGATTGCAACCCAGCTTTGGCTGGGGGGGCATCATCATATTATAGTGGTTGTTGATTATTTTATGAAATGGGTTGATGCTATGCCCATGGTTAAATCCAATGGTGAGACAACCGCACATTTTGTATTCAACCAAATTATTACTCGGTTCGGCATTCCGAAAGAGCTTGTCACTGACCATGGTAGGCACTTTCAGAATAGAATGATGGAAGAGTTGGCCTCGAAGTTAGGGTATAAGAAAGAGCACTCCTCTTCTTATTACCCTCAGGAGAATGGACAGGTTGAAGTAGTGAACAAATCACTTAATTCCATTCTCCAATGAACCATCGCACAAAGCAAAATGAATTGGCATATCATGTTATATCCTGCTTTGTGGGCCTATAGGACCGCAGTTAAGACTGCCACCGATTTTTCTCCATATCAGCTCATACATGGAGTGGAGTATGTCTTGCTGGTTGAATGCAGAATCCCTTCATTGAAGCTAGCTATAGAGATTTTACTAGACACTTCCTCATTAGAGGAACATTTGGTCCACTTAGAGCAGCTTGATGAGCAGCGCCGAGATGCCTTAGTGGCTCTAGAAGTAAATAAGCATCGCGTTAAGGTCCAATATGACAAGTCTGTCTGTTTGAGGAGTTTTAGTGAAGTTGATTTGGTCCTTTTGTGGGATCAAGCTAAAGAACCCTTGGGGGCAAGGAAATTTAATCCCATATGGCATGGTCCTTACGTAGTCAAATGTGTGTTAGAGAAGGGTGCCTATGAGCTGGTGGATTATGAAGGGACAGCCTTGGCGAAGCCTAGAAATGGGCTCTATCTTAAAAAATACTATGCATGACCTTCAGCCAGGGCTGATTATTGTATATTATTGTACAGTTTTTTGCATAGTTAGGTTTTCTTATGGTGATCGGGTTTGTTGATTAGCTTTCGTTTCTTATGGCAGATGTCAATGGAATATTCCACTTACATAGGATTTGTTGATGGTGCTAACCGCCACACTCAACACTCAGCCTCTGCTACTTGGGTGATTTATACTCCTACGGTTCAGGTATTGTCTTCAAGAGGCGTATGTTTACAGCCTTCTTCGAACAATGTTGCTGAGTATAGTGTCATTATCGAGCTATTGTGGGTTTCCATTTCACATGGTGTTCTCTCTCTTGAGATACGTCTTGATTCGCAGTTAGTAGTGTCACAGCTTAATGGCTTGTATCGTATTAGGGATCCAACATTATTACAAATATTCTTACATGTGAGATTGTTAGAACAACAATTTGAGAACATAACATACATATATGTTTCAAGAATTTTTAATCAAGTTGCTGACTCATATGCTAACTATGTGTTAGATTGGCATTTGTTTCATAGACCATAAGCATATCGCAAACATACATTTTTACACACATGTAAATTAATAAAATTGATCATCATAAAAGTTTTTCATTAAACATCCAAAATGTGACGTCATAATACATAAGTGTCATAATACAAAAATGGGGCTTTCGAGCCCCCAAAATATAATACACGATAGTACAAAAATGAAGCACTCTCAGGTCTCTAAGCCTGTGGAGGAGGAGGGGGGTTCTAATCATGGTAGCACACCACAGATCTAGCTAGTCGTTAGAATAACCGAACCCATGCTCATGGTACACTAACCACCTGACGCTGCATGGCCTCAGGCAAGTCCTCGACTTGTGCCATGGGTACCCTGTGTGTCAAGCGTACAAAGTTTTTGTGGATGCTTTGGAGCGTCCGCTCCACATCCACACCCATGATATCATCTCCTCTTCCCCTCTGTCTATGACAAGGGAAACCGTTAGGCCGCCGTGGTCCAACATCTGCATACACATGACATATTGTCACTATGTTTCGTCACACCAAAACATGTCTTTTGAGTCAATATATCAAAAAAACACAAAAAAAATTTAATAATTCAAAAAACTTTAAAAAGAGGGTTTGGGATTCGTTACCTATATCACCGTATGCTACTTTGGGTGTTAGGGGCATGTCTGGATCTCCCCGAAAATCTATTCCCGCAAAGGGATAATCATCGATGGCAACAATCTGCCACCACCACCATGGAAAGAAGTCAACTAGGTAGGGGTTAAACACCCTACCTCCGCCCAGTCTGCGCATAGCATCTGCCCAATGTTGTTGGGCCATATCTCAAACCCCGTGAGGAGGAACGTCAACTCTAGGGCTTAGCCCCGGTACACGCTCAAAGAAGAATGTGCTCAATATGCTGCCAAAACTGAAGTTTTGTACCCTACCCATCTTGCAGTCACTGTGTTGCTGCTTCATGTTACTCAACAACGCAGTGCTCCAGTCGTACATTGTGGGTCTCATGCACTCCATTGCATAGAAAATCAATGGCCGCAAGGCCTGGTGGAGTGATGCTAGACCAGCTATCTTGCCGAGTGCCAATAGTATGGCCTTCAGTCCTAGTACTTAGATGGAGTTTGCCGGGATTTGACTCCCAACCTTTTTCATGTCTAGAAAATAGTATACTGCAATGTACGCATCAATGGTGAGGCCACCTCCGGGCCCTCGAGAGCATAGGTTCACCACCTCTCCCCACCGAGACAATCCTGTAATGAAATATATGTCCTCCACCTCTATAGTGAGGGACATCCCGTCAATATGAAAAGACGCTAAGTATGGATCCTAGTAGTCTACTAGCATCTATAGGAGTCTTGGTTTGGCCCTCAAGCTACCAAGACACCAAAACTTGTATAACCCACATGCACGTAGAGCTTGTTGAGCCATTAAATCACCTCGAACAGCCTCTTCTACATCTCCATGTTCCCTCTCCCTCCATTCTAGAACCATCCTGCACATTAAAAGTAGTTTTTGGTCAATATTTACCTTAAAAAACCTTGTGCACAGCCACATACGCTACTATTTGCAAAACAGCCGCGTATGTACGCAGTTTTGAGGGGGTTTTCCACATATAGCCAGCCCTATACACGGAAAAATCCTCGATATCCGTGTGGGCCAAAACGACCAATTTAGACTGGCCTAAAAATCAAATTTGACCATGAAAATTGAAAAAAATTGCATGAAAATAGAAGAGGAGGACATGAGAAGTTACCTGGAACAAACAGTGTCGAATTTCGCCAGACAAAGCTCCTGGAGTTCGCGTTGGAAGTTCTGAGCTCAAATGGGTAAAAATTTCAAATGATATGTAATTTTTGAATTTTTTACTATTTATAGAAAAAATTTGAAAATTTTGAAATTTTTTACCCCCTTTCTACAGTTTTGAACCATTTCTGACCATTTTGGACCGTTTTGGACTAATTTGATGATGTAGGAGTCTATTTTGAGCGTCGTTTCGACCATGGTTTTGACCCATTCATGCCTCTTTCAAGTATTATGTCTAAACTGGCATATAGGTTAGATTTCACATCCATTTGCACTTTGCATGACCTTATGACCATTTCATTATAACCTTAGGTACAAACCCATTCTATCTTGTCACAGAACCTTCTTGTTGTTTTAGAAGTGACATGATGTGAATGGTAGAGCTTCACCATACATGGGTGCCCTAGTTAGCTCCTTTTTTGCATTTGGTGCCCATGCTGATATTTTTTCCTTTAGGGTGTGGGAGTCCTTTGTATAGTATCGCCATGTCTTTGTGCAAGAGCCTCATACTCCTCTTGATCTTTTTGCTGGCCTTTGTCCACAGAACTCCCTTATGTCAAGTTGTAATTGCATTATCATGAGTTTTTCCTGCCTCATTGAGCCTTATGTTAGCTTCCCTGACTTTGATTATCAGCTATATATCCCGAGCTTGTCTCATGACTAGCCACGCAGAACCATTTTATATATCCTTTGCAGCTTGATTCCCCATTTTTACCGAGAGGGTACTTTCCCCCGAGTGTCGTTATCCTACACATGTGTCCTTGCATTGAGCCTAGGTATGTTTCGCTACTTGGAACTAGTTTGTTTTCCCATTGACACTCGTCTCCTCCTAGTATGTAACTATAAAGCACTTTTATTCTTTTTCAAGCTTTTCAAAATATTTGAAAAACCAAAAAAATAAAAAAACCAAAAAGCCGGACAAGAAAAGATGTTATCTTTGGCAGTAGTCGAGCCGTGTCGCCTTCGAACAGAGCACTGTATATCACATCCGTTGGTTGGGTTAATAGTTTGACTTTAGGAGCTGTACTCATTTCTCTGAGTTTATCTCCACCGACTGGTTAAGCTTCAAGTCCCTATGGAGCCTCTGTCGATTCCACCTGTGTCGCAGAGATGTCCCATTTTTGTATATTGAGTCTATGATGCCTACATTCAGTCACCATTTGCCTTTATGCTCTTGTTCGAAGGAAGCTGAAACCTAAGTCAGACATTCCTCAGTTCTCTTGACTTTGCATGTCGGCCATTCCTGGTACTGATACTGGTTTGTGCACTTTATGATCGAGTCCTTCCACATTATACAGCCCTGCTGAGTACCTCATGTTGGATGATGAGGGATGCATTAATGCCCTCCTTCCAGCGGATTTCATCCCATAGACTTCAGCTCATTTATTCTGGGATAGGAATCTAGAGTCATTTTTGAGTGCCTTGAGACTTACAGTCATCAGCGGTGGATTCTCTCGCCATCGACAGTTTTGGGAATACATCAATGTCCCCTGATCTATGGATCCTCTTAAGTGTTCAACCTCAACACATTTATTCACACTTGTTAGTTTGCACTCTAGTACCTTGATTCCCATTTTCATTATTAGTGAGTGATCTCACGTCTATTAACGGTATACATTAATGACCGGTAATCAGACAATGGACTACTATGTTCGACCTCGACACCTCTATTCACATAGTAGGACATGTACTTGTAGCGGATTGTGTAGAAGACCTTCGATTCACAGACGTGCTGACAAAGGTTGTCACTATTGTAATCTATGATTTATATTAATAGAAATATCTTTTCTTGACCAATAATGTGTATTTAAAGGAGTATTGAATCCATGGATGCTTTTAAATGCTTATATGTTATTGATTATATATGCTAGAGTAGGTCTAACATGATTATATAGCATTCTTGTCTAGTTTGTTGAATGTTAAGAGAGCAAATCGTTAATACAAGCGAGAGTGGAAAAGCTCAGCGCGGATCTACATCAACCGTCCGGAATAAGGTATGTTTTGAGATCCTTTAGTGTTAGATGTTTGGTTTCTCTTGCATATAGGAAAGGATTGATTTCTACAGTTACTTTTTCTATTGTGGTACCCCAAGCCACAGGAAGTTTTCTCCATAACACTAATCATAACCAACGTGGGGAAGAAGTCTACCTTAACCCTTCCTGAGCCTAACCTTACCAACCTTACACCACTCTCCACTTCTGGAACACAACTTTTTGGATATATCGAAACCATATTACAGAAGAATATTGATCTGACAAGTAATATTGTGGCATAACATACTTCATCTTTCATTCCTCGACATGTTTATCACACGACCCTAGCACAACACCAACCTCCATCAAACAAACCACGTTCACCCAACTCCACTATCGACCCTTCAAATAACTTATTTCAACTTCCAGACCTGATTTATGAACCTTCTTGACAATCCATGTTGAAGAATCCTTGTCGCATGAGACATTGGGCCTAGCCAACAACCCTGCTTCACCTCCTTCACCTCCATCACCCCCATCACCTCCAACCAAAGACGATTCAACTGATATCCCAAGTCATCCTGATATTACCAGCATACTCCTCCCTACCAATACAAATCCACCCACTGAACAGAGTAAAAAATCATCAACACCACAAGAAGAAACGGGGATACAGAGAACAATAGAAAAATAGATAGAGACCGAGAAACAAAATAAAGAGAAAGAAAGAAGGAAAAATAAGCAAAGAAAGGAAAAAAAGAAACAAGAAAAAGAAAAACTAAAGCAACAATAGTGCCTGTAGAAACTACAACAACAACCACACCTTCTAGTTCATATAGATCAATTTGGTTTGGTGGCCACGTTTTACCCATTAAAATAAAAAGAAGAAGAATTATACCTTCTTACAGATGCAATTGATCGTGAACACAAAGATAGAAGAGTGGAATTTAAAGAGCACATTGAACAACTAATAGTAGAGAAACAAACATTTTTGGTTAAGTGTGAGAGTTTATCACAACAGATTATCACAATACCATTGAGGACCGACTCCAACAAACCTCTTGATAAATCCTACCTTATATTCGAAAGTGTTGTGTCCACACTCCAAGAACAGTTGAACGAGAAGTGACAAGATAAGTTTGAGGAAACCTCTATTCTATTAATAAATCAATACATGACATTTACAATAGCACACATGTTAGTCTAGTACGCTTCAAAATATGTTGTAACTAGAGAATTTTTGCGGCATTGGTATACCTATTATGGAAATGTATTTGAAAAAATGCAGAAGACACGTGAACTCATTGATTAATTGCAATAGCGACGAGCAACTTCCACTGAAGCACTTTCTTAGACCATCGATGATCAACTTGTCTTGGAAATAAATAATCTAGAAAAACTGGAAAAGAACATCAATGGATTGTCCAAGCTCGACTTAGTTTGTCCAATATCGACGAGATCAGGCCACAACTCCAAGATTACTTTATGTTTCCAACGAAAAAACAAAACTGCTAGGACCAGACATGATCAACATCCAAGACCTACATATGCATGAAAAGGTAAAGAACTTGTCGAGCCTCACCACTCTCACAATTGAAATCCAGAATGCACTACATGCATGGGAATAATTTCAGCACCAATTATTAGTATCTGTAGAAGCCATCATTGAATTATGTTTCCAACGACATCAATCTACTAGTACCAACAACCCACAGTAATAACAACATTTTTTTTCCATTACTCATACAACACAATTTTCATCTCCTCGTTTCTTCGAGACGAAGAAATATTTTGAGGTGGGGGAGATGTTGGAGGATCCTAAGTTGGCTAGCCGACTAGGTCCTTCGACTTACTACTTGTAAAGTATATCAATATATTGTTTCAACCTCCACAGGTCGTGTCGGTTAGTTGAACCGACAGGTAGTTATGTAATCTCTTTTAAATCGTATAAATAGGCTAGACAGCTGGATATAGAATCAGTTCAGTAATTGACCCTGTATGTGTTCCTCTTGAGTAATAAAAATACTTGTTGTTCTATCTACCATTACTTGTCTCTTACTTATATCATTTTTTATATAATCTATAATATGTATCACTGGTAAATATGCAATCCACTTGACTACAACACTAGCCCAATCAGTCCTACCAAGCTAAAATGTTGTTTTGTGATCTCTTGTGGAGGATTTTAGTTGGTGATCATTTTATAATGTTTCTTGTTAAGTATTTTGTTGTGAATTAAATGAGTGTAAGGGAGGTATTTCATTCTTCCTTTCCTTTCCAATTCATAGAAATCGTGAAGAGCATACTCAGTTGGAAAGAGTCTTTAACTCCCTTAGTGTGTGCAAGTGGGACATGTGATGAAAGAAAATAGTATTGTTGCAATTAAGTAAAGTTCTCAAAAGAAAATGATGGAAATTGTACTTTGAGATCTACACAAAATAGTGATGCTGCCAAAAATAAATGATATGTGTGCATAGGAGGTATTTCACCCTTCAGTCCCTTTTTTTATTCACATAAATCGTGAAGAACATACTTGGGAAGGGAAGGGGCTTAATTAGTTACTTACTTGTGTGCAAAAAGTGGATGCTACACTACTTTAAACGAAATATATTAAAGCAAAAGAAAAAACCATATGATGTCCCAAATAGTAGTGACAACAATGAGGTCCTAGGGGAGCCTCAAAGTTGGTTACTTAAGTTGATTTTGAGGGATGATCTCTTTACTCCCTAATATTAGTCTAGGTGGGATAATTACTAAAGGAACAAGTAACTATTGTAAGATAATTAATTCCTAGTTCATCAGTGAGTATCTAGTGGGATGCAGATTGTTGTGCAAACAAATAAGAAGTAAATAAATGATAGAAAACATGGAAATAAAATTTACAGTCATGCTGCACCATGGAAGAAACACTCATTGGTGCGCTATAGCATGGGCATAGTGAAGGAAAACAACATTGATTCAAGATAGGAAATCTATGCAGGTGGAAGTTTGTTAAACTACACTGTCAATGTGTCTATCAAATATTAAAGCTCATTGTCAGGAATCCAAAAATTATAAGAAGCACGCTACTATAAAAACAATTGAAACGGTTGAATGGAGGATGGATTTCTGGAATGAGAGGCGTGGTCCTCTTCACTTGCAAGAAAAAATACACCATAAATTAACCACACTAAAAACAACAACTGAAACAAAGATAAGTGAACAAAAATGAAGTGGACTCGCCATTAATATTGTTGTGAGAAATAATGCACAAGAATTCCTTCCCACTTTGGGATGGGGATAGACCTTGTAGGATGAAATAAGACCCCAATATTTGGAGCCCCTTTTGGGTTGGTTGGATGACTCCAAGTGATCCTACAATATATTGTTAGAGGGGAACAAAATAAAACAATGAAAATGATAACAAAACTTAAACAAAATAGAAAAGGGAGTAGAGAATACAAACCCCAACAATCAATGTGAGCCAAACCACTTTCATATTTCCCAATGGTCATGATAATACAACACCTTAGAGAGGTGATGTCCAAAACGAGCAAACCACTCTTCCTAAGAGAGGCTTTTCTTGTCCAATAATATTTGTAGAGCAGTTAATGAACCAATATGTGAGAAGAGCACTTTCCCCTTGAGGGAAGGAGGAAAGAAAGCTTTGGAAATTCTTGGCAAGAGGGATGAGGTGATCTAAGAGGAAGCTCAATCACAATTCCAACAGCATAAATTATCTCAAAAATATTCTTATAATAAGTATTCTCATGGCCTTATTTTATAGGCCAAGAGGTGGCCAAGAAATGACAAGATCATAGTGTGAAACCATTCTTCCATGTTTTGGCTCCAAAGTACACCAAGAGGCCATTTAAGGAAACCAAGTGTGAGAGAAGCCAAATTCAAATTCAAATGGGTAAGTGGACATTTCATGAGCCTTCAATACGCCACTAGTGGGTGATATCCCACTATTTGTGTTAGATGCGCGAATCTCAAAGGAATTTATGCATCGTAGCATGGGTGTTGTTTTGGAAGTGCGCGTTGTAGCATGTGTAACCATAACGTAATCCATGTAGTTGTGTCTTTTGATTGTTTTGGGAGCATTTTGGGATCAACCTTCTCTTTAGATCTTGTGAAGGTATATTCTACTGGGTGCATGCTATAAGTTGATGACACTTTACCATGTAAATTGTGAAATTGTCGCAGGTATGTGAGTTTTTCATGATAACACCACCATTTAAGTGTACCTATGCTTCTTCTAAGTCCTATGGGTTTCCTCTTCTAATATTCCATCAAGGTTTGGTATATATTTCTTCTTTAGATCTCCCATTATCTTCTATTCTACACTGCTTTGGTGGTAGTTCTTTTTTCTATGCATTCTTCTTGCACATAAATTGCGCACCCTTCTGGCACATCCGATCCTACTGTGCACCCTTTTGGTGCATTTTCTTCTCTTGCATTATTTTTTCTCTCCTATCAAAACTACCTTCTCTTTTGGCTACTCTCCTCTCCTTTATTGTTTGTTCAATTTTCTTATCTTGGATTTTCTTTCATGTTGCTCCTCCCTTTGGATCCTTTGCTCTTATAGAACCATTGATGTTCTACCTACCTCCCCACCTATTCATACCCTTTCTCCTTAGTGTCGGGTTTACACTTCCATGATACTAGGATCCATGGCCATTAGTCATTTCTCAACGAACATCATCTATATCTACACATGTATCTCTACTAGAAATGGTTTTTCTAGGGCTCACTTCAAATCTAGCCTATGTGCAACTATATGAATCACTACACTCTACTGAAAATTCCCCAATATTGCCTTCCTTAACCCTCTAGAACCAAAAATATACTACTCTAAACCATTTATTATCCAAAATTTTCAACCTATATATCTTCTCTTGAGTCACACTATGGGTTATAGCCTTCTCCATGTGCCATTAATCACAGTCTGTCTCTTTACCCATTCATGCAAAAGACAATGAAACTCACCAAAGAAAATTTCATGCAAGTTTGAATATATGTACCTTTCTTTCCAATTTTTAGGATTTATAGGTAAACCTCTAGTCTCATTCTACACCAATTCGTCTTCTTTTACTTGCATCCACTGTTTAATCTCACCTTTGGTCATCTTCCACATCATCTCGATATCCTTCCACTACAATCCCAATGTTGGTCCTGGGAACATAACAAATTGTTAGCTTAGGGAAGTTAGACGCAAGGTTCTAAAGGATTCATGAACAAGTACCCTAAAGGAATTTGCATATTCAATATCCGAGGAATAGAGTAAGGTGTCACTTAATATGTGCATAGGAATCATAGGGACAATCACAAGGGGTGCATAGGGAGGGATAGGGATTTCTATTCATATACTCATCCATCCATTCAATAACATGCATATTAAACAAACGGTCACTCATATATTTATGTAGAACATACATTCATAAATGTTAAAAAATAGATAGTTACTCTACATATAATAGAGGGAAACTAGATTTATATTATCATAAAAATGGATTGACATACATTCCATAGCCCTTGGATGGAAGTCCCCAAAATTTCCATCTCTTGCTCAACAACTTAGATTCAACAACCTGACTACAATACCCAAAAAAAATGTCAATACTAACATCCATAGGAACCACAACCCCTTACAAAAAATACCTTTAAATAGGCCAAAGTTCCCCTTCCCAACTGTTAGCCTCCATGTGACTTTGGTGGCATGAAAAATGCCACACACAGACAGTTGCTGACATGCGACGCAAAATTTCTGTGCGATGCCTCTCTTGATGCGCTCCATCCTTCCAGTTGGAGTATTCATTGAGTGAACACTTGTCCCAAAATTTGGGTGCCAACACATACGGTCTCTATTTCATTGATAGAATATAAGATTGATCATTGCCTAGGTGTAAGTGGTGGATCCTAGTGCTCATGTATAAAATCATCATGGGAAATGGTGTTAAGTTGAAATAGGTAACATGACATTTTGAGAAAGGGTTGGAGGCATTTAGATGGTTCAAAAGTGTTGTACATTATGACTAAAGTGCAAAAGGAAAATATGATTTTGGACATGAAGAAGTGCATTCACATGGGTAGGAAACAAAAATTGGATTAGCTACCCAATCGGTTTAAGACCTGAGAGGATTTAGTGTACAAAATCATGGTAGAGTTTCCAAATTATTAATATAGTAGTAGTTTTGTATAGTGAAACGCATGGATAGTTGGAAAAAATTTTAGTGGATGTTGGTTTTAGTTTCATATAAAGTTAGCCACTGCAATATTTAGGTTGAAACAATAATAGGAATCAACCATGACATCATTTGGCACTTGAATTATAGTCATAATAGAAGTCAATAGCAATAATACAGGCATGTAATAAGCAATGTTGATAAGGTTCGAGAGAATGTGATTCCTTTAAAGGGAGATGGGATGGTGGTTAGTTACACAACAATTTTGGTCATGGCATTGGAGAGTGGTTGAATGAGTTAACCATAGACAAATGTAGGGTTCTTAGTGGTAGATTTGGAAGCCACCGAGTTCTTAAGGATGTTGTCAAAGATGATAATGAATTTAATTTGGGGAGTATGTGAGGTTGTATCCTTGAATGAATAGCATAGTAGGATGCAACATGAGGTTTATGCCTGGATGAGTTGGTTGTGGACACTCTTTAATATTGGTAAGTCACATAATAGACTAATTGGGAATATTTGTGCAAAGGCGTGGCTCACTGTTGAATATGGAAATTCCCACTTTGGTTGGATGCACCAAGATAATCTTGGGAGAGAGAACTTAGTGAAAGAAGGTGAAGTGAGGGTTACCATAGATGACATTGTATGATCCATAAGAATACATAAAGCATGACAGAGGTAATGGCCGCCTCTCTCGCTCTTTGAGATGATGAAAAGCCATAACTCAGAACTCGTCATATATCATCCATGATGTCACGTTGTCATACATGATATATTAAACAATGTTAAATAAGACATTGTCATGGCCTGGCCTATGTAATGGCCTTTTCGACTCAAAACCCTGCTTGTTTAATGGGCGCGAATCGCGATATAATAATATATATCTTATTTTAAAAAATCTCTATTTCCATGTTTGAAGGTTTGCTTTAAATGTTTTTTAATACATTTTTCAGTGGACCCATTCCGAGAGCTGATATTTCTTTTTTATGAAGTGTTTCATTAATAGTCAATGAGTTCGTAACTGTATGGTGGAGAAAGTTATGATTTTTATTCTTTTTATTTATGTTCAAGTTTGTTTAATGAGTATTGGTTTGTTGTGATAAGAGTAAAAAGTAGTTGCTGACTAGATACTTAATGCTTCTTACTAATAAAAAGCCTAAACATATGTCTTTATGATGTTTGGTTTTGGCCTTTAGATCCAACGAGTTAGAGAATTCAATAGTTAAAACAAGAAATGGTTGCAAAGCAACTTAGTTCCTATTTAAGGGATAGATAATGGATAAATAAATGTGAGTTGGTTGGATATGTTGAATAGTTCAATAAGAAAATTTATGATAAATGAGTGGAAGAGAAGTGTAGAGAAAGGGGCTGTAGCTATAGAGATTGAGGTGGGCCATCCTTTTCACCGTTTGGCCACGGACATTATAGCGAAGATTGAATCTGAGAGCAACTAAGAAGAATGAAAACGAGTTTTTGAGAAGCTGGGTCAACTGCATAAGCTAACATCTAGTGTTGGTTATTATTGGGTTATTATCATTTGAGTATGTGTTAAAGTAGTCAAATGACTGAACAAATGCACTAATAGATGATCTTCTGAGTAAGAAAAACATGTTGCAAAGTATCCCATTTTTTCTACATTTAACAAAAGTTTCATGCCCACTTGGAGTTTTGATCCATCCAAATGTAAGTATAGTTATATAGGTTAGTTAAATGACAGAAAGTTAAAAAATAAAATTATATTAGTATTATATAAATAAAATATATTTAGGAAAGATGAGTAGGGAAGATGGAGATAAAAGGTAATTAAGTAATCCGCATAAAATTACTTTTTCACTATTTTGTACTAAACCTATTTTATTATTATATCTTTGCCCAGCAAATAATTTATATTGACAATGCAATGGTTAATTTAGCTATCTTCTATTCATTAAACTTTGATTCCTACTCTCTTCTTATATGTTTATTCTAGGTTCTCTTGAAACATTAGATTCAAAACTCCGACATATTTCATCTACATAAAACTAAATATACAATAATGTTTCTAGCTAATATTATGAACTTAATCTGTTCATGTCAAGGTTTATAAAGTGACGTATTTCATCTACATAAAACTAAATATATGTTTATTACTTATTCTAGGTTCTCTTGAAACATTAGATTCAAGACTCCGACATATTTCATCTACATAAAATTAAATATACAATAATGTTTCTAGCTAATATTATGAACTTAATCTGTTCATGTCAAGGTTTATAAAGTGACGTATTTCATCTACATAAAACTAAATATATGTTTATTACTTATTCTAGGTTCTCTTGAAACATTAGATTCAAAACTCCGACATATTTCATCTACATAAAACTAAATATACAATAATGTTTCTAGCTAATATTATGAACTTAATCTGTTCATATCAAGGTTTATAAAGTGCATATATACCGGAATATATGCAACTAGCAATTGTATATTTTCTTGTACTTCAATGATAATCCATGGAACCGGGTTAAACATAATCATACGAACACCAGTTTTAATACATGTTTCAATAAACACAAATCTAGCCGAACCAACTAAACATTATCCTACAAATACAAGTTTCAATGAACACGAAGTAGGCTGGAATTATTCATCGGTATGTTAACATCATTATTACTATTATTTATTGCAGGATACTTGTACCATAGGAAGGAAATAATTTTGAGTCTACTGCTATGGGGTTGGGAGCAGAACAAGACAAAATCCATCCCGCCACCCAACAAAAAGGCCAAAAAGGTAGGGAGATATTGAATAACTGAGCGAAGAATTGATGGATATGATTGTAAATATTGAGCCAGGAATTCTGCCGTTGAATCCAGTGTCACTACAACCACTCAACTAGCGTTGTATATAGGTGCAGTATAGCAGTAGTAGCTGTCACCTTGCATATGCCCGAGCCATTAATGCCACAATAGACTCCAGTCGTCAGTGTGGGCTATGAGTGCAGTCGGGTCAATGTCGGATATCCACACACAAGTCTGTAACATAAGTGCAGACACATAGTAGATGCCCAACTTATTGGCCAACGAAGTTGCCCATTCCCTAAGTTATTGGGATTAAATTCTTGGTCGTTGGGAGATTAGAGGTAAGGACCATCCTTATTATTTAGGATCCTTATGACCTAAAACGTTTGAAATAAAGCAGATGCTATAATTTATCTTAAAAGAAGAACAAGGATACCAGATAGAGCATGATTGATGGTTTAAATCATAGTGCATACTAGTCACCCAATTACCCCAAGCGGTAAGTTAAACTGCATGTATTTATAACCCCATCTTGATACATGTAAGAAATATGAGTTATACAAGCCTCGTAGATGTTGCCTGCCATACACGTGGTATACCAGCAAGGATCCCAACACACAAATCCCAAGCCTGTCTTGGTTCATGAGACAATAATCATAAAATATAATTAAAATCATTGCGCTGAGTACAATAAAGCTAATGGGAAATGGAGATCAATGCATGTATTGTTCTGGTGCTGTCTACTAAAATATGTGTTGCAATTGCATGGGAACCAAGTGTCTCATAGCCCCAGCCCACACTCCACCCATAAATCCAAGTTCAAACTTTGCCAAGGATGACTTTGTAGATCGATGTTCAATTCTTCAATGAGTCTGTAACCACCAACAGAATCTGGGCTGGCATTTATTCCTCAGAGGCCACAACGTCAAATGGAATAATGAATCCTGAGGAAAATCCAGAAACACGACCAGATATCTAGGCCACATTTTGGAAATGAAAGCTTTAAATCAAGAATCTTAAAGCAAGAAAGTGTGTCCGTAAGAAATGTTCTCATTTTGTATGCGTGCGTTGTGGATTTGAAGTCAATCAAGCATTCAGCAATGTCGAAGAATTCATCATTCATCATTCACCACAATATGCAAAAGAAAGTGGCGATGGAGCAAATATGGTTATAATGAAGCCAACGAATGCCTTAATTCACTCAGGTTCTATTGTAGAAGAATTTGAATGGCTAGATTACCAAAACAAGGGCGGCGGCCCGGTGACGGATAAATGGGGAAAATAGCACGAATTCCTAGGTTGGCCAGGGTAATGTTAGCGCCCTGGATTATTCGCTAGAGCTCAGGAGACACAACCTCCTTCTTCTTTGCTTACAGGGGAATAGTGAGAATAAATAGAATTTTCAGGGGAATAGTGAGAATAAATAGAATTTTCAGATAAGAGGAAGCTCTGGAATGATAGTAGTTGCTAATGAAAGCCTAGCTCGTTCTAGCCCGCAGAAGGTAAGTTGCTTTCGGCGAATGTCCTATAGACAGTTTGTAGTCTTTTTCAAACTAGAGGACTTCGCGCCTGGCATTCGTTCATTGATTGCATGGGATAGAAGAATTTGAATGGCTAGATTACCATAAATATATGAGGGCCTTAGACTCTTGTTACCAAAATAATGAATTCCTCTCTTTTGTATCAGGAAATTCAAGCTCAGGTGTCCATGGGGTTGATCGAATGTTGACTGAGGTTCTGACGATTATAAAAATTGATATTCCTGAAAGCTTCCTTCAATAGTCTCTTCAGGGCCTCCTAGTACATGGAGAAAATGCATTAGTAGATTGAACTTTTAAAATACATAACCGAAGACATGGCGCGATTACATTGATCAGAGAGCCCTAGGCTAGAAGCTTGGGAATCAACTATGGTTAGCGCTGGTACATCATCTCCATGTTCATTGCCTTGGTCAATGTATCTGCCCACCTTGTAGTCATTGTATCGCTTCTCTGTCCACTGCCTTGCTCAATGGTATTTTCGTGAACACCGTCTACTCATTTCGTGAACAGGAGCAATAGAAGACTCATTTCCCTTTTCTTTCATAATATCTCATAATAGAAAGCTAAACCTATATATGTTTGAAAAACTGCATTTTATTATGAAGTGAAAATGGACATGCTTAAAAATAAAAGTAATTTAAATTCAATGAGCTTTTGGTGTTTGTTCAACACTCTGCTATACTATTTAGCACTCTTTAATCATTTTATAGCACTCTTTAATCATGATTCTTATTTTGTTCTTGGCTATCGACTCTGAGTGGCCACATGGCTTTGAAACTGTTATACTATTTAGCACTCTTTAATCATGATTCTTATTTTGTTCTTCGCTATTGACTCTGATTGGCCATATGACTTTGAAACTTGTTAATCTTCATGTGACCAGATCTATGCTAATAAAATATGAAATGATTCATATTAAGGATTAATATTGATTACAAGCATCAACTTTACCAGATCACTTCCAAAAGTTGAAATATATGTCTAATGATCCGTGACCTGATGGAGCTGGAACAACCGAAGACGACGATGGAAGGGTTCGAGTAGCAGCTATCTGCGTCTGCACCAGAAGACATGACCTCATTCGAAGAAAATGGCTGCGTCTGCACCAGAAGACATGACCTCATTCGAAGAAGCATTTTCGCTATCAGCATCTAGGCACTCATTTGATCCACGTAAGAGGAGGATCCACTACCTTGTCAAGAGCACCACTTATGCATCGCTTATGTATAGCAGCTAGCTTCCTTGGTAGTGTGGCAGCACACAGGTTATGTTTGGAAGCTAGCTTCCTTCTAAGTGTGGCAGCACAGAGCTTATATGTTGCAACACCACTTATGCATCGCTTATGTATAGCAGCTAGCTTCCTTGGTAGTGTGGCAGCACACAGGTTATGTTTGGAAGCTAGCTTCCTTCTAAGTGTGGCAGCACAGAGCTTATATGTTGCAACAAATAAGTGCCACATTGCAACTGCAATGTCACAGAGCTTATATGTTGCAACAAATAAGTGCCACATTGCAACTGCAATGCAAGGTGGCGCAGCAAGGACAGGTGCCACACAGGTGCCACATTGCAACTACAAAGCAGTGTAACAGGACAAAGCAGTGTAACAAAGACAGGATGGTCTGATTACATTTAATGTGTAACAAAGACAGGATGGTCTGATTACATTTAATGTTAAAATTAATTCTAGAAGTAATGTTAAGTGATTTGTGGCATTACTTCGTTTAAAAGAAAAATATTCAACCATATGCATTTTTAATGTTAAAATTAATTCTAGAAGTAATGTTAAGTGATTTGTGGCATTACTTCGTTTAAAAGAAAAATATTCAACCATATGCATTTTAACAGAAGATTTTTAAAGAACATCACTCCAGATTGACCTCGAGATGAGGCCAAATAACAGGTTAAAGTCTCTGGTTGGTTTAAAAATTATTTTATGTATATTTATTCCTCGATTAAACGGAATATCATATTCTGCAATCGAAAACTTAGGGTAATTTTTTTGGTTTTTGTGTCTAAGTAATTGAAACGGCGGTAAGCACATACATATAGTATGACTCAAAGGATAGCATCCGAAGCGGCCCCGACCAATGGGATCATAGCTGGACTGGGGCTTACTTCCTGATTCCTGATCTGGTGCGCTGCGACGGAGCTATCATCAGATATAATATAACTTACGGAACCATAAGCAAGGAGGTGCTTATCATTAAAGGAAAGGTCCAAGGATCAATCAACAAAACACACTTTCAACCAGTAGTGGCGGTGGGCTAGTTGATGTAATTCACTTCCTTAATGGAGATCCACTAAGCTAGAGAATACGGATCAGCTAGAGATTACAGATGAACCAAAACAGAGATACATATTAACTATGCATGTGCTTTCGCAAAGGGAATAGCAAAGTAATTGAAACGGCGGTAAGCCGAATCATATAGTCCCTGCCAGCCAAGGAAAAGGAAGGAATAGCAAAGTAATTGAAACGGCGGAAAAGGAAGGGACAAATAAGGTTCCATCAATACATTATTTAAATATTTCATTTAACCTCCACCACTCGAAGAGTTATGAATTCGCATACATTATTTAAATATTTCATTTAACCTCCACCACTCGAAGAGTTATGAATTCGCATCTTAAGAAAAGGAGTAACCTTTTTACCCGACCATTTGCACCTGATTGGACGAAAATGTTCCACTAAAACATTTTTTTTTAATGTTTCAAAACGATAAACACAAATCAATAATTATTTTTAAAAAGTAGATGGTTTTAGAGAAGGTCAACCTTTATTATTGGTCTGTAAATCTATAAATACAAAACTTGTATTATTTGTAAAGGGTAGGTAGTCTTAGAAAAAAACATTTTCTACCGTTGTTGAACCAACAACAATTATCTCTATTCTTATTTTCCTATTAAATATTATTGTATATTAAATTTTGAAGCTGCTTGAATGATATGCAATTGGTTGGTGAAATTTTGAAGCTGCTTGATTGATATGCGAATATGAAAATACGATGGATTTACCATTTTAATGGATTTCTTTATAGTTAAGATAGATTTAAAAAGGGGCAAATTTTTTATGATAATGGTTTCTTTTTATATTAAATTTGAATAATAATATAAATAAAAGTAATTTACATAGATTTTTCAAGTTATTATTATAATTTTTTATTACTTTAAATTGTATTTTTAATGTATTAATAGATTTAATACTTTATTTTTTTTCATTATTGTATATTTAGTATTGAACATCATGTATGAGCATAGATCTGGGTGAAGACACCCTGCCCCAACCACTCGTCCTACTCAGGTTCCCCATATATTTATTACCCTAGAATACTCTATTACACTAGGATTATATTGTTATAGCGGAAGTTTAAACAATATAGAGATCAAACAAAATAAGCAAAGAATAATGGCAAACACAATAATGAACACAGAAATTTAAGGTGGTAAAACCCTCGAGAGGGAAACATCCACAAAGCGAGTGTATCAGTGTTCTTGTTATTCAAAGGTGGAGACTACAATCTTCTTTACAACATCATATAACTATTCTTCTCTTTTGGATTCACATCAACTCTTTGATATCATATATTGCCTCTATGAACCTACACATAGCCATATACAATTGTCCATTTTAATTTTTGTTGCATTAAAGCAACAAAAAATCAAAGTACAAAAAACTAGATAATGTTAAATCCATAAGCCAAGAAAAATCAGTTGCTGCTAAACTCGAAAAATGCCAACTCCCATCTTTTTGGGAAATTGGTTGTCATCATATTCTACAATCCCCACCTCGACAACAATTTACTTGATATCTTTCTCTTTCTCTTTCATCACCTTTTTTGCAAACCAAGAGAAGTTATGCACCACGGCAACTTCTCTAGTGTGACTAGTTTCGTGAATATGTCTGCACAATTCTTTTGAGTGTGGACCTTTTCAAGAAGTACTCCACCTTCATTAATAACATGTCTTACAAAATGATCCTTCACATAAATGTGTTTCGTTTTACTGTGATAAGATGGATTTTTAGCCAAATGAATAGCGCTTTGACTGTCACATAAAACTTATATCTTATTATGTATCCTCCAAACTCACCAAGCAAACCTTTCTACTAGATTGCCTCTTTGCAAGTATGTGAGGCAGATACATATTATGCCTCTGTAGTGGATAAAGTAACAACCTCTTGTAGCTTTGACATCCAACTTATAGGACTACCTGCAAGATAAAAGAAATAACCTGAAGTGGATCTCCTCTTGTCCAAGTCACTTGCAAAATTTGAATCAACATAACAACAAATTTCATCACTTGAACTGTCAAAGGTGATGCAATAATTGCTTGTGCATATGAGGTACCTAAGCATCCATTCCACTGCTTCCTAATTCTCTTTTCCTGGATTTGCAATGTATTTACTAACAACACCAACCGCACGTGAAATGTCTAGTCTAGTACAGACCATCAAATACAGCAGACTTCCTAATGCATTAACATATGGTTCACGAGACATACACTGCTTTTATTCACCATTACTAGGACAGAAACCCGAAGAAAGCTTATAATGAGAAGACAAAGGGATCTTAACCAATTTCACTTTATCCATACCGAATCTTTGAAGTATTTTCTTCGCATACTTCTCTTGTGATAACCACATCTTACCATTTTTTTATGTCTCTATGTATCTACATGGCTAAGATTATTTCTATTGCTCCTAGATCCTTCATATCGAACATCCTAGCCAGTTGAGCCTTCAACCTGCTAATCTCAACCATGCTCTTGCTTGCAATGAGCATATCATCAACATATAACACCAAGATAATGAACATGCCATTTTCCAACCTTTTAAAGTAAACACAATGATCATACTCACTTATGGTAAAATTTTGGCTCACCATGAAGGAATCAAACTTCTTGTACCACTACCTAGGAGACTGCTTCAAGCCATACAATGACTTTATGAGATTGCAAAAAAATTTGCTTTCCTGATTTTGAACAAACCCTTCTAGTTGTTCCATGTAAATGTACTCATCCAAATCTCCATGTAGAGATGCAATTTTAACATCTAGCTGCTCTAACTCAAGATCAAGTAAAGCAACCAGTGCTAACACTAACTGAATAGAAACAAGCTTAATGACCAGTGAAAAAAATTCATGGAAATAAATTCCTTCCTTCTGAAAGTATCATTTTGCTACAAGTCTTGCTTTGTGTTTTGCAACCTTGTCATCAACACCTTTCTTCAGCTTGCAGACCCACTTGCAACCAACAACTTTTATGTCCTTTGGAAGTTCCACTAGGTCCCATGTTTTATTCTTTTCCAAGGCATCCATTTATTCTTTCATTGCTAATTTCCACTTAGCACTTTCAAACACCCTCATTGCTTCCAAATAATAACTAGGTTCTCCATCATTAGTAATCAAAGCAATAGATGTAACAAAATCATCATACCTTTTTGGAAAAGTACTAACCTATGTAGACTTTTGCAGAGATGGTTGTGACAATTCCTCAATTTCTTGGAAAATTTTAGTCTCTACATATTCTTCTTCTGGAGCATCTTCATGAACAATTTCACGATCCTCCTCTCTTATAGATGACTGAGTCTGCAACTGAATTTGTTGAATTTGTGGTTCTTCTGCCTGTTTCATTTCACCATCTTCCAAATCTGACTTCATGAGTGACATTTCATCAAATACAACATCTCTGTTAATGATGATTTTGTGGGCAGTAGGATCCCACAATATATATCCCTTAACACCATCACCATATCCAACAAAGACATAGTTCTTTGATTTCGGATCTAACTTAGAACACTGGTTGTTTGGAACTAAAGCATAAGTATCACAACCAAAAACTTTAAGAATCACACAGGTGTCCTGTTTGTACCTCTTCAAGAATCTTACAATCTATTGCAGTTGATGGTGATCTATTTACCAAATAACATGTTGTAAGAGCTGCCTTTGACCACAATTCCTGTTGCAACTTGGAATTACTAAGCATACACCTTGCTCTCTCTAGAAGAGTCTTGTTCATGCATTTAACAACACTGTTTTGCTGCAAAGTATATATCATGGTTTTATGCCTCTAGATCCTAGCTTCCTTGCAATAATTCTCAAACTCCTTAGATGTGAACTCGCCTCCATTATCTGTCCTTAAGCACTTGATTGTCCTACTTCTGTTTTTTTCAATAAAATCCCTAAACTACTTAAATACATTAAACACGTCATCCTTTCTCTTTAATAACTAGATCCAAACCTTCATGGAATAATCATTTATAAATGTCACAAAGTATGACAATCCTCCATAGGAAACTGTAGGGTATGTACCCCAAACATCAAAGTGAATGTAATCCAGGATACCTTTGCTAACACACATTCCTACTTTAAACTTCTGCGTAGCCTGTTTACCAAACAGACAGTGCTTGCAAAAATTAAAATTCAAAAATTTTATACTAGGGAGTAACTTACGATCCATAAGTACCTTCAGTCCCTTCTCGCTCATATGTCCCAAGCACTGGCTCCATAGACGAGCAGGGCTGCTTGCAGCTTCAGACACAACTGCTACTTGACTTACTTCAAAACTCCCTTCTTGTTTGTACAGGTTCCCGATCCTTTTATCGCTTTCATGACCACTAAGATGTTGTTGAACACCTTCATAAATCTACATTGAATCACAAACTTGTAACCATCAGCATCCATAACTCCCATAGATATCAGATTCTTTCTTAGTTCAGGAGCATGCCTCACCTAAGTAAATGTTTTCACATGGCCATCATACATCCTGATTTTGATGCTTCCAATTTTGAAAATTTTGTAGGAAATATCATTTCCCATATAAACAACCCCTTCATCAATTGATTGATATGATGAAAACCAACTTATGTGATGATAGATATGGCAAGAGGCACTAGATTCCAATAGCCAATTATTTTGATGTTGGTGGACATTGGAAATAGAAAATACCTCATCAACCATTTCTGGACTTTCTTCTACTACGTTTGCTTCCTTCATGGAATGATCTTGGGACGAATCCTCCTCAAATCATTTTCTCTTCCAACAATCTTTCTTTAGCCGACCTGATTTGTTGCAAAACCAGCACCTAAGCTTAACCTTCTTTACTTTTGACTTCAACCTAGATGCATGTCTCGAACGCTGCTCTCGTTCAGTTGATCGACCTCTAGTCTCTAATGTTGCTAATGAAGAAGTTTCTTGATTATTCTTCCTTTGTTGCTCTTCTAATAACAAGGATCCAACAATAGTGTTATAATGAAAGGATTATGGATTACTAAATGACATAAAACTAATAAGATGATCCCAAGAATCAAGCAATGTACACAACAAGGCTATTTCCTTCTCTTCATGATCAAGCTTCACATCCGCACTAGTTAATTGACAGACCATATCATTGAAGGTATTTAGATGATCATGGATCTTCGAACCATCAGTCATTCTTAGGGTATATAGCTTCCTCTTCAGAAATATTCTATTGGTCAGGGATTTGGTCATATACAAGATTTCCAATTTAACCCATAAGCCTGCTGCCGAATCTTCTTCACCAATGTCAAAAAAGACATCATCTGCTAAAACAACCTAATGGTACTGAGGGCTTTCAAATCCAGATCCTCCCAGTTTACATTTGACATGTCTGTTGGCCTTTTTGCTTTTCCCAACAAGGCTTTCTACAGCCCTTGTTGCACAAGCAGATCTTTCATTTTGATTTTCGATAACTCAAAATTGATCTTCCCGTTGAACTTCTCCACCTCAAACTTCACACTCTATACCTTGGTCACTTTCTCAAGCAACCATATTGGCTCTGATACCACTTGTTATAGCGAAAAAGCTTAAACAATACAAAGATGAGACAAAAATAAATAGATAATAATGACAAACACATAATAATGAACACATAGGTTTAACGTGGTAAAACCCTCGAGAGGAAAGGAAAACATCCACAAAACAAGTGTATCCGTCTTGTTAATCAAATATTGAACATCATATAGCTACTCTTCTCTAATGGATTCACATCAACTCTTCAATATCATCTATTACATATGTGGACTTACACATAGCCATATAGAATTGTCCATTTTAATTTTTGTTGCCTTAAAAGCAACAAAAAATCAAAATACAAAAAACTGAATAATGTTAAATCCATAAACCAAAAAAAAATCAACTATTGTTAAACTCAAAAATGCCAACTCCTATATTTTTGAAAAATTAGTTATCATCATTATCTACATATACAATCTCAATAACTTATATTTACAATTCCAAATCTTTTCTTTATTTAAACACAAAATTAATTTACTCCATTAAACTTTTATTTTAATAATTATTATACAATCATCTTTCTTATTATTTATAACTATTATCTTAAAAATGTCAATCACTTTTTATGTTAATTCACTATATCACAAAGTTTTCTTTTTCTTATTTCTTTATAATAAAATCCTGTTAAAAAAGAATTGCTGAAACTGCAATTTCCATTATTCAAACCTATATTTAAGAGATTAAGATAGTTTCATAATCTAACCTTTAATAATACAATTTTCAACCAAAATTTTAGAAAGAAAAAAAAAACAAAAATAAAAAGATTAAGATAGTTTCACAATCTAACATTTAATAATACAATTTTCCACCAAAATTTTAGAAAGAAAAATAAAAACTTGTAGTTTTGAATAAAAAATCATGACCATTTTACCTCAAAATTGATGCGTTTCACATTAATATTAAAATCAATAAGCGAGAAAATCGAATTTACAGATTGAAACAGAGCATTTAGTGTATGATCAGTGTTTTAATCAAAGCTGTTTAATTGGGGTTTTTTTATTATTTTTGCTTAAATCCAGTGAATTTAATTTATAAAATCTGTAATTTCTGTTATTTGTTGTATGATTTTAAACTTAAAAATGAAATCAGATGATAGAGAAACCTCCAAACAACTACACTTATAAAATCTAGCAGTATTTTTAAACGTTTTGAGAATATTCAGTGAAAATTCATGACAAAAAACAGATTAAAAAACCAACAAAAAAAAAAGAGGTCAAAACATCCGCTCTTTAGCCAACTCGGACTCGGTTCTAATCACATATGGGGGCAAGAAAGTGTGGATCAGAATCCAAGGCGGCCATGAAAGGAGGTAGAAGAGATATCTCTAGATCTACACCGCCTCCTCCTCCTCCTCCCCTACCCGTATGGGGACAAGAAAGTGTGGATCAGAATCCAAGGCGGCCATGAAAGGAGGTAGAAGAGATATCTCTAGATCTACACCGCCTCCTCCTCCCCTACCCGGATTTAAAGATACTTTTCCGTCAAACTTGTTGGCCCAACCACTCCTTGCACCAACCGGTCTTCCCCATCCAAAGTCGTTTTCGTACATTGGGAACGAGGGAGAGCTTCCCAACATCACAATGTTGTCGCGTATAGTTCCATCCATCTTGAACACAAAGGGGTTTTCGTTATAACTCTGCAACTTGCCTCTGATGTTGGCATCGCGGTGTGGCCATATGATGCGATGCAGCAAACCCGCCGCGGAAGACAGATCGCAGGCCAGGAGCTCACCAGCCGTGACCGTGGTGCTAATAACTTGGTGGGCGTTGCCGAAGTAAGAGTTGGGCAGCGGAGGAATCAATCTTGATCGGCAGTTTACCGAGAGCGTGAGGGTCGTCGGTTCGTCGTGTCCGAGCCCGCTTGCCCGTGTGATGGACTGCCATACGTGGGCAGAGAGTGCCTGGAACGAGGAGATTATAATCGGGCCGCTTTCTGGATTCTTCCGGTTGGCTCTGTCCTTTAACCTAATGATCGTTTCCTTGCTTAAGTGAAATACTTTTTCGCTCAACACAGGCGGAGAGAACTTGTCGATTGCTAGGGTTTGGGGTAGGTTGAGAACTATGCGGGAGCCTTCAATGTCGAAACACCGGCTGTGAAGGGGCGGGTTAGAGACTGTGGCTGCGCCTCTACAGAGCTCCGCTAATGAGTTGATAAAATGCCAGAATGAAGTCCCGTCTGCGACCGCGTGGTTGATTGAGAAGCCTACCACCATTCCATCTTTCAGCTTAGTCACCTGATCATAATCAAATTTAGAATTGAAGGACCATAAGTAAAAAAATGTCAACAAAATAATGTAGCAATACTATTAAACACTAAATTAGGGGTTTAGGGTTGCCTGAACGACCTGAACCACCAGCAAAGGGAGAAAATGGCCGTTAAGGTTGATAGCGCCATCTAAAGCGAAAAATTGGGGAACGACCGGGCCGACCTCTGCCTCCATTATTTCTTGAATCCCGACATCTGGCGCCGATGCTTCGATCAAATCGGCGCCGGCATCGTTGCAGTCAATGTACAGAACGCCATCCGAGGTCGTGATTAGCCTTCCTGCCAACGGGTAGAAGTAAACGAGGGATTCTGAGAGGCTCTTCTTGAGAAGCTCCACCGCCGAAATGATTTGGTGATCATCCGCGGAGGGCATGTGGTATAAGAGACCCTTCTGAATATAATTGCGGCAGAGCATCTGCAAATCGGAAGGGCAGAGCTTGCATTGCTGGGGCTGTGAGGGTCGAGCTGGGGTTATCGTCGATTTTCGGTCCAGGAGGACGACTGGGTTGCTCGAGCGGATTTGGGCTTCGGAAGACATGGCGGAGAGCTTAAATGTTAGCAGGGGATTTCTGTAATTTGTGTAGGAGAGGCCCGTATGCTTATAAAGCACGGCGAGAAATAATAAAACATGTCAATTTTGATACGTATCTGATATTTTGTTATTTGGGAACTTAAAAGTGTATGCAACTTACCTTTCATTTATTTAAACTAGCAATTGTACCGAGGGTCCAATAACAACGCCGTGTTGCAAGCTAAGCTAGGCTAGATTTACCACCGAGTTTCAATGTCCAAAATGTATGATTTTTTCATACCATTATCATAAGAATAAAATTATAAACAATAATCAATAATCTTATTACCACAACGCTGTAAACAATTATAAAGACTCGTTTTGGTGCAGCAAAAAGGCCAAAAAGGCACCGTAATTATCCTTTTTGTGTTAAAGTATCCTTAGGAGTCATGAAGAGATCGATCTGACTGCACCGAGGCACCAGGAAACGACTAACTGGGCATTAGCGCTATGGTCAGCTCTCGAGTCTCGATCATCATAACTGTAATCATCTTCATTATGCACACTGTCTTCATCGTCACTCACAACAATTGCATCTTCATCCCACCACGTTCTTTCTTCTGGTTCTGGCACCACTTCAAAAGAAGAATTACATAACAAGTCATGCTCACCTTCCTTAATTTCTTTTATCAAGGGATCTTGAAGAAACATTGTACTGAATTCGGGTCGTCCGAGTGGAGCATTCAGGCCGAGTGGAGCGAAAAAGCCATCCACTTAGCATGCCAGTTGGAAAATGAAAAAAAAACCAGATGAATTCAAACTCGCATCTCAATCCACATTTGAAACGCTCGCTAAAGGCATTAGCGCAGGGATCTACTGAAAAATTCCAGGAGCTGAGACACGATCATTGATGAGTTCCCATGGTCTCGATGACAATTAAAAAGTGTGAATTTCTCTTCCTTTTGGGGTCACAAAACCAATAAGGCAAACTATTATGAGGCATTGAACAATCTCATATCTTCAATGCCAAATGCTAGTGCTAAGGTGCTTGAGACGCTTTATGCTACCACCACACATGCTTGGTCGTTTTTAGTAGTCATTATTGGTTATTTCATAGTTAGTAGAATGTATCTTGATATGTTTTTTTCCATGGAAAACTTTCTCGAGGATTTCTCACATTTCATGAATGACACAAGGTAAATGTTGTTGACATAGAACATATATGCTTAACCTCGAGGGATTGAGGTGGATTTGAATATGTGAGCTCTTTAGCTAATATGATTTCAACATGGCAAGTCAAACCACTTAAGCTAACCCTAGGGGGATTTTTGCATCTCACTAACACATGCAAGGATAAGTGAAAATAATTGCACACACTTTTAGTGGAATTTATCTCTAATTCATAGATGTAATAGACTATGATGGAAAACTCCGTATTGCATTTTCCTAAGACAAAAATATTTGTTCATGTTGAGCCAACCAATAAGCAGGGATCACAACTTGTGCCTATATATAGATTGGCTATTCATACTATAAAAATTAATATATTCATTCACACAAATATTGACAAGAAATCAACTCCAAATTCCCATTAAGTTTATGAGAATGTATAATAAGGTATGGACAATTTGAAGTTGAACAAAATATCCAAGCAACTAACTATTCAAGTAGTCATGATATGACATTTATCTTCTAGTTAAGAGATACTAAAGTTGTTTTGTCTTCTAGTCTATTATATTGTCTATATTGAACAAAGTACAACAAATCCCAAAGAGGAAGAGACAAACAAGGAAGATGATTAGTTTTGACTAATGTTGTGTTGTGTTGTTGCTTGTCTACAACAAGAATCAATGCACCATGTTATGCATATCACATGATTAAAATTTATGCCTATATGACTATTGTCACAACAATATTAAAGGGCGACAAAGAATATTAGTGTATCATAACACAATGTTATTTTTCAAGCTTAGTTTGTGTTGAATACTGGCCACTATAATTTGCATCTAGCAACAAACCTCTATGCTCATATAAATGTCAAAGACAACAACCAAATCCACACAATCAAACTCTTAATAAACCTCAAATCAATTCGATCAACAAATTCTCAAACCTTTCTTATTTCTTATCACCATTGGAACCCACAAAAGCTTTTAAGATGATAACTTAAAAGGGGCTGACTTATAGAAGATCTTAAAAGTGTTGATCAGTACCCTTATTTGCAAGCTAAACTAGGGCCTACCCTTCTAGAAGGATCTGTGTGAGTTGAGTTGATCGATGCCCTTGATAGGGTTAACGAGGGCTAGGTGGTACCATTCATAATGAGAGAGTTCATTAATGATCATTTTACTCCATAGTTCTCGAAGTGGCCATTTTCCTTCAAAGAAGTTTATGCTTGGGTAAACGAAATCCACGGTTAATTATTGGTTAAATCTATTGCGACACCTAAAATGTTCGAGAATGACAGATGCCATCCTCCCAAATAATTTCAAACATGAATTATTTTGAATCCCATAAAGAAAACCGAGTTTTCAGAATTCTCCTCAACATAAATCTCCCAATCCTTGCATATTTCATCAGGGACGAGTTGGTCGATCCATCATTGAAAGTAAGTCCATTCTCGTTGGAGGATTTTGTGTGAGGTGAAAATTCTAGGAGTTCAGGTTCTGAATCTTCCTCTCTCTTTCTTTTGCAGTTTAGCATTTAGTTTGTCCACATGATTTTCCTCTCGTTTATAGCTGGGAGGTCTCTAATGCCTGGCTAATCCTAATGAGTCAATTATATTTGTTCGATGGTATTTTCGTCTGTGGTTGTTAGGGTTCTTCTAATGTATCTCTCATAAAATTTGCTCAAGGTTAGGGTTCGTTTAATATTTCCACTACAAATTTTGTACAAGCTAGGAGCTGGGTTGTATTGCATTGTATTTGACAATTTCTTTTGCAGCCATTCATGCATGCTTTCCCATGCTTTTAAATAGCACAGTCGACAAGGCTCGTAGAGCACCCAAGGGTTCTGATAAACAGAGAACTTTTATCTATTTTCCTCTCCATGTATTGTGATATTAATGCGGAGGATTCTTAGAGTTTGTAGCATCAACTTCTTCAATTCGGTGGTTGGGCCGTCCGAGTGGAGCATTCAGGCCGAGTGGAGCGAAAAAGCCATCCACTTAGCATGCCAGTTGGAAAACGAAAAAAAAAAACCAGATGAATTCAAACTCGCATCTCAATCCATAGGTGAAACGCTCGCCAAAGGCATTATCGCAGGATCTACTAAAAAATTCCAGGAGCTGAGACACGATCCGGCCTTAATAGAATTCGCATCCACTGAATCCTTGATGGCTTTGAGAGCTTCCACATCTCGGCACTGTGAGCAGATGATGAAATGAAGTATGAACATCTGAGAGCATTGGAAGGAGCAAACGAGAGACTTCAACTTGTGAAAGCTGATAGTCTTGATTACCACAGCTTAGTCACAGTTATTCAAGGCTGCCGTGGTGTCTTTCACATGGCTGCCGTTCTCAATGATGACCCTGTAAGAACTTAATCAATTCTTTAACTCTCTTCTTGATTCCACTTCCATGCAGTTTGTTGGACCTTTAAATGACATTAAACAGTTACCACAATGGGCAGATCTTGTTTTATAATTAATGAATGCGGGAGCAAGTTATAGAGCCAGCAGTGAAAGGGACAAGGAATGTAATGGAGGCCTGCGCAGAAACTGGGGTCAACCGTGTTGTCTTCGCGTCTTCTATTGGTGCGATTTACATGGATCCTCACAGAGACCCACTCGCCATAGTCAATGACGACTGGTGGAGCGATTTGGACCACTGTATACAAACAGAGGTACTATTTAACAACAATACTTATCTCAGATAGAGGTTGAATCAATTTATCCAAATCATGAGGTAATAATTAATTGTGTTGGATCATTCATTACAGAATTGGTATTGCTATGCAAAAACCTTGGCAGAGAAATCCGCATGGGAGATTGCTCAGAGAAGGAATTTAGAGCTAGTGGTGCTTAATACAGGCCTAGTTTAGGTCCCTTGTTGCATTCCGCCATGAACCCCAGCACTGCTCATATTATGAAATACTTGAAAGGTGGGTAATGTTTATATGTATATATTATAAGCAGTTTGGTTTTTAAATGGATAGGTTTAAAAAATCTCAGTTTATATGTGATAATTCGTGGCGGAGGCATGGGTAGGTTATAATGCATGGATAAGTCACTCATGAACCTCAACACTGTTTATATTATGAAATACTTGACAGATGGGTAATGTTTATATGTATATGTTATATAAGCAGTTAGTTTATTAGTTTATGTTTTTCAATGCACACAGGTGTTCAGACGAGAAAAACCCAAGGAAGCAGCCGACCCACTGACAAATGTCTTTCATCACGGATGGGATTGGTCTCGCTGCATAAAATAAAATAAAATAAAATCTGTTATGTTTTTCAATGCACGCAGGTGTTCAGACGAGAAAAACCCAAGGAAGCAGCCGACCCACTGACAAATGTCTTTCATCACGGATGGGATTGGTCTAGCTGCATAAAATAAAATAAAATAAAAAATCTGTGATTTAACCCAACAACCACCAACAAAATAAAAAAAACCCGATCAACGATGTAGATTACTCGAATCGTCAAACGAAAACATTTGACGGATGAAAAAAAAACGCATTAATTGGGGGAGTCGACTCCCACTTGTTAAACGCCTTACAGCGTAATTATTTATCCTTCCAACAAATATGTATTATAATATTTTTAAACTACTTTATTTTTTATAAAACTTTATACACGACTAATATTTTGAAATGTAAATTTTTATAATGATAATGAACCTTTCGAAATCTTAATATAGTGAATAATCTACCCAGTCAAAATGATACTTCTCCAAACCATTGGTCGTCGGGAAGCAGCCATAATCGTTCCAATGGCATTGAGTCCATGTAGTAGTTAGATATCATCAAGCACGAATAGGGGGAGGTATGTCATTATTATTATTAAAATGTGTATCATATTTGATTTAAATATAATTGATTATGGTTGAGTATATTTTATTATGTTTCTTTATGCTGGATGGATTATGCTAGATCATGGTTGATTTTGGTTTATTATAGTTAACTATGGTTGATCTTTGTTAAGGATGGTTGATTATGGTTAATTATGTTTGACCATTATTCAATTTGGATGTTTATAGTTGATTTTAGTTGAATGTGGTAAACACGGATGGGTTGAAATGTCAAAACTTTTGAGAACCGAGGTGTGACCCAAATTTGATAGGGTGTTGGATTTGAAATTACAAAAGTAGTGGTGAACCATGGTTGTCCATGATGGACTATGGTTGATCATCAATGAGTATGTTTTACCATAGTTGATCTATAAGTATGGTTGAACTATGATTGACTATAGTTGAATAAAGTTTGACCCTGGTTGAGAATGTCTACCTATGGTTGATCATGCATGAATGGTTAATCATGTTTAATTATGGTTAACTATAATAAATTAATACTAATATGATAGATTATGGTTGATCTCATTAATTATTGTTAATTTTATAATTGAAAATTCTTATTATTTTTATTTTTTATTATGAATTCATATTATTTTTATTTTTATTTTTATTATGATTTGAATAGTCTTAAAACAAGAAAAATATAGCAACAATAAAGTTTGGTTTTTAACAACATTGTTAAATGAAGTCATTAAGCTTGCCCAAAATTATTAAGTTTGGGGGTTCTTTGTCATAGGATTCAAAGTTATTTAGTTCAAGAAATAAAGGTTGAACAAAATCTTTCAAGTTTTGTAGATTATGATTTTTTTTCTATTGTTTATGAATAATTATGTGGTTATATTTTCATCTTCAACACATTTCTATTTTAATACATTTTTATTTTAAAAGAAATCCTTGTTACCTACGATATTTACTTGATGATAGGTTGGTTAATAACTAGTAATTGTTCTAAAAATGTGCAATAATACGTCGATAGGTTGTTGTCAGAGAGTGAAATTGTTGAAAAGAGAAAACTAAAATCGAATTGGTATTTTGAGAAAAAGATCCCCCAAAAGTGTATGGACTAAATATTTTCCATGGTGTAGACTTGGCCTTCAACCTTGAGTACCATCACAAATGACCTACCAAATTTGCACCAATTTTGCAAGGAAGGCCAAGGAAGAGTCAACTTAAAAAATCCCTTTCAGAGTATCACAAATAGGCACTTGAATATTAAACATATATGAGGTTAACAACACATTGAATACAGTTAGCATTTTCATAGCACTTCTATCATCCAAAAGAGAGAATGATTTGATAAAATGCTTGTTGTTTTTTTACTTGTTCGCTATCAAGGAATGGGAACATGCAATCAACAAATTAATTCACTACTTTTGAATGTGCTGCATATTATCCTAACAATTTAGAAATAAATTAGCTCATGCTTTACAGGTCTTGTAATGCTTTACCTCTTATTCTCCCAATGAAGATGAAGCAAATTATACTTGCTTATGAAGAGTATATGAAGATGAATTAAAAAAATTCCATGTAGGAGAATATTATCTTGATGCAAGACCTTGGCTTATGAAACACTTTTAATAGATGGGATTGACATAATGTTGGGGATAAGCAATTTCTCTCTCTTGAAAAATGAAGCAAGCTTTAAATGGTTACTCATTTATAGAAAACAAGTAAACAATGAGTTAGGTATGTTACTGCTCTCACTTTCTTGGATAAATTTCTTGATCGATGGTTTTATTGTTGTGAAAAACATATTTCATAAATTTGTACCATAATCACTTGAATCATACTTACTCAACACAATGTAAACAACCTTAAATAAGCTTAAGACACAACAAGATCAAGTCTTTTGTTCCACCAAGAAATAATAGTAGGATCCTATCTCAGTCGTAGTGACACTTTCTAATGTGAACCCCTCTGGAAACCAACATGGGTGATGCTCATATATTCTCAGCAACATTGTAGCAAGTCCTTTTCAAAATTGAATAAGGCACACATTTTTTTAGATGTGTTATATTCATTTTATCACTCTTTTTACATTTTCAAACATTTTCAAACATTAATGATATCCAATCACATTGGATTCTAGAAGTCTTAAATATATATATATATATATATATATATATATATATATATATACTACAATGCTATAGTTTCCAAATCCCCCAAACACAAGCATAACTATTTACCATTTTCATCATACTTAATTACCATATGAGTGAATGAATTTTTATAGAGTTAAAAACGTTGTTTAATTTTGTGGATAACATATCCAAATACCAAACAAAATAGGCATACCTCCAATATTTCCAGTTGTTGATGCCTTTCTTTCTCTTCTTTGCATCTATCAATCACATTGTAATCCATGTTCTTATCCATGTGCTTTATTTTTGTTTGCACTCTATATTATGCATCATTGATCACTCATAAATAACGTGGTTTGTAGTAAGATATTTTTTTAATTCATTTTTTCCCAAATTCAAATTATTATCTAATATATAAAAAATAATTATTGGAATTATAAATATTACTAGAGATTGCAAAATAGAATGCACTAGGCATATTTCAAAGGCTAAATCTAATTATGAATTTAAGAAATAAAAATTATAATTTAACTAAAATTCTATAACCAAACTCAAGTGATCATAACCAAAAACAATCCAAAGAATATAAAGTTTAAGCTACTCCATGTGACTTATCATTAAAAAAAAATAACACAAATGACAAATTTCCATTTATAAAAGCACTATATGTTTATGCTTGGGTCAAAGAAACACATAGAAATTATTATTGGTGAGCACAACATACATACTAGGGTTTCATTGTCTTTTCTAGGATTTGATGTGAAGCTTGAATCCTTCAATGGAATGACTTTCTTTCACTATCAATTTAATGCGTATGAATCATATGAAGAACAAATACAAAGCAAGAAAAAGAATCATTAATATCTAGCTTAGAAATATTAATATCACCATTTAATATTCCATATTTAGTCTAAAAAAAATTTCTTCCATAATTTGGAAATATAAATTGATAAAAATATATTTTTAAGATGTGTGTAGGCATTGATTTCTTGATATACTGTACATTCGTTCAATATTTTAGTATGATGCCTTCAAACAAAACATCATACACGAAAAGGGAAATGAATGAAGTTCAAAGTTTAAATTTGAATTTGAAACACAAGCAGCATACGCAGGACTGACAACTCACTGACCCAAGCATTCTAATAGCGGACATGACGAGGAGTAGACTCGGACAATTCATCTCTAAACTCTCGATGAAGAAACCGCTGGTGTATCGCTGGTTAAAATGGAGAGACGGAGAAGATGCATGGAACTATTTACTGCTTACAACCCATGGTATGGATTAGCTAACATACATGGATGTTGATCCCATCCCATATGGACGCATGCTCTCCATAGGATAGTGAATCGTGATGTGCATAAGAATGTTATATTGATGGGCATACCCGCTGCGGACTCAGACTCTTTGCGGCATGGTACTTAGCACTCGCCGAGTTGTCAGAGACTCAATGCAAAATTTATAAACTCTGGTGATATCAAATGCAATTATTACTGTCTTTGTTTAGGTTCGCCGAATCCTTGAATTTTCCACCAGTTGCAACAGTACGTACACATCAGCAGAAAGGGTTAGGAGTACACATCAGCAGAAAGGGTTTAGGGTTAGGATTCATGGATGATGGCATTGGACTATACACAGAAAGGGTTAGGATTCATCGACGTTGACATTGGTTAAAAATCATGGACGATGGCGAGGTGAACAATAAATAGTACAAAAAAACCAAACCAGTACTAAATAGGCATCAAACCAGGACTAAGCAGGCGTCAGAGGAAACCCATGCTATTATACCTTCCACAAAACCCAAACATAAGTGGCCATTAACTTTGCCAACGTCACCCTGTAGATGTGTCAATTGAAATTCTTGGTATAATCCAGAGGATGACGTAGCCGTTTTTTTAACTAATAGCCAAACAGTTTTTTTTAAAGCTATTTAATACCAAAATTCCAAAACATTTCCAAAATTTAAAAAACCGGAGTATTCAGCGCTTAGATTATTTTCCTTGCATGAAAACAATATATCCCCTGCTGGGACATAATAACAATGTTAGTAGTTGGAGGAATAAATACTATATATACTACAACATGTCTCCCGCAATGGTTTAGGCACATCCCATATTTGTTTCTTTATGTTAGTGGGAGTATTACTCTACTAAGTATTACTACACTCACATAATTATCAAATTCCTTCTCAATGCAAAGATGTAGTAATTTTGTTGGTTGGTCATTGAGGATAGGGTTTCCAAGGTCCCAAGGACAAGGGAGTTCCATTTTCTATAGATCTTTGACATACTTGCATGGTCCAAAAAAAGTATTCATCCCAATCTCTTAGGGAATTAATTACGAAGGTTCAATTGTTCCCTTAGCCATGTTATCCAAGTACCCATGTACTAGAGAGTAATATTGGCAAGTGTTTTACTCGGTAACACTATAGTAGCAAGACAATCTATTGAATTAGCTAAATCTTGTTTTAGGTTGCCTATAGGAATTCCAATATACTCAAGGGCACATGGAATTGAAATTCCATATATATGTGTTGTCTAATGCAATGTTACTGGAAGGAGTATCCTTAGTGGTTACAAGGGTGCCCAACTAGGTGAAATTGTTTGTATTTCCTGCATGTAGTCTTCCCCAACTACAATTTTATTTGTTAAAAACCCAATCTTTGTGCTATTTAAAGATATCAAAACATGTCTCTAACTTAAGAAAATATACAAAATTCTAGAGGTATGCATGCTCAAGAAAGTACTCTAATACCACTTGTAGTGTTCTTCAACCATTAAACTTAGACACAATCAGATATTCATAGATTCATAATGCAACTAACAAAAAATTATAGTGTAGAATAACCAAACAAAAAGACAATTGAAATGAAATGTTGGAGAATAAACCCTCATTTATGATATTTCAACAAAAAGTAATGTTCACTTTCCTCCTAAGTTTGGGTGACCTTTTACTTGAGCCAAACTACAAATACCACAATACTCAACAAAAAAAACCATAGCCTCCTAGCTCTTTAAATAAGCTTCTAATAGATAAAACCCTACCTATGTTTTGTCAGGGTTAACCTTGACACGGGAATGAGTCAAACGTGGTTTAGGTCTAACTCATGCTTTTGGGCCAATGGTATTTGGTGGCTCATGGTATTGCATGTAAGTAAGTCTTTATAAGGATTGAGGAGCCTCCATTGTAAAGTGGCATGGAGGTGACTGGTGGCTATCTCACTTGGCTTAGCTTGGTTAGTTTAGGTCAAGGGAGATAATAGAACTATTATGGTGGGTTTTCCTGGCTTTGGGTTTTCCACATAAACATTGTTTGTCTATATTAAATGTGTTTCTATGTGCACTAGTGGAAAATAAGAGATTAGTGACCAGGAGACCAAAATTTTGGTCGCCGCAGTCTCCTGAAAGGGGCAAATGACCAAAATTGATAATTCTAAGTGAGGTGACTAAAAACGACCAAGATAAATTACCACTTTTGGTCACGGGATAGAAACCAACTAAAAACAACCCAGATAAATCACCAAATTTGATCACGAGATATGTAGACTACAAATGACCATATAACAATTGGTCATTTTTAATTGTGGAAGTTCAACAATGGAAAAAATTGAAAATTTGACAATGAATTTGTACATTTTACTAAATTCTAACACTGCAGATGGATTCAGAGACCCCATTTCTGTAGATGGATTTAGAGACCCCATTTCTGCAGATGGATTCAGAGACCCCCTTTAAGGGGGTCTCTGAATCCATCTGCAGAAATGGGGTCTCTGAATCCATCTGCAGTGTTAGAATTTAGTAAAATGTAGACCTCCCCATGTGTCACAACTCAGCTAGAAACACCAAATCAACTATCATCACGATGGAGTTCTAGCACATGTCCTAGGACTTCTAGACTAGATTATCATCATTGAGTTGGATTCATTCCCTTAGAGTGTGATTCCACATAAATATTATTAACTCATTTGATTTTCTCCCAGTGTTCTACTAATTCAATATGGGTTTTGAAAACTATACTCCTATAAACAATGTCAATATAGGCATGACATAAATTCCTTGTAACGTAAAATGATAGGTTTCTAGTGCCAAAATTTTGGCTTTGTTGGAAGGGGGCTTAATTATGTATTCTAGTTTTCCCTTTCCCAATTCAAAGCAAACATAGAAGCTGAACATAGGAACTATCTCTCCTTGTTCATGGTTTGGGAGCACACAATTACTTGACAGAATGGGATTACCAAATTAGTGCATTTGAAAAACAGTTTGATCTCCTCATCATGGACCTTGTATTCTATGAGACTCCACATATACAAGCTCTGAGCGTACTAAGAATTTCCCAGAGGAATGCCTCAAGAGCATGCTCCAATGTCTTGGACTGGAGAGCATGATCGTGGTCAGGCATATCTACGGTGGCTTCATTGCGTGGTATTTTACTTGATAGGGATTTTTATCATTTGGGTTTGAATAGCAGCCGTGGCAAGGGATTTTACTAAATCCTAATTAAAAAACCTACATCCTATTTAAAAAATATCATAACATTTAGCATTAATATGAATATATATTACAATAGATATCTATTATTATATACTACTAATTATCATTATAATATAATTATAATAATTATATCTATTTATATAGTATGAATTATTTATCATATTAATTCATATATTCCTTTACTAAATATAATTAAAATCATTTAAAAAAACTCTTTCAACATTTTAATCAAGAAATCCAAAAACCGACTAATTTAATTTAATAAAAATTAAGAAAAAAAAATTATACTCAAATAACTATATTAATTTGCAATATTTTATTCAAAAATAAATCATGAAGCTTTTATGAAAAGCTTCTTCGTGAGGGCTTGAAACCCTTCAAAGAAAACATATACTAGTTCGTGAGGGTTCCAAACATATACATCTTAGTAGGACTGTGCAATTTTGAACTCTCGAATCTCATAAATTAATGGACAGATCGTGTTATTCTCCAAAACCGGAAAGGATGGGAAACAATTTTGGCCTGGATGATGCGTTGGGTGGCATGTAACGCTGCAATATTTCTTTATCCATCATTGGACAGGGCTGATGTAATAACCATCTTGAATATGAGCAAAGAGAAAAACACAGTAGTAGGTAAACCAGTGATTTAGCCTCCAACAATGATGAAATCGTATCGTGCATAGACGGTGCACGAGCCTCCTCCTGCAAACTTCTTTTTTTACTTCTGCCAAGAACCTTTTATCAAGAACATAATCATCAGGTACAACCGGACCCCAAGATGCAAGGTTTTTCTCCTCATGAATTTCAGGATTTTCTTTTCTACGTTTTGTCCAAGCTTCGGCACTGCATCCACGCCATTGTTCGTGTACATAATGGCACGTTTCATCAGGATAAACCCGACACACATATATAGATATGAAATTTATTTGAAAATATTCCCATGACATCCATAAAATCCCATCCTTTTCCAGAGGAGAGTATTTCAATTTGTTCTTTATCCTCTCTGTCCATTCAGGTGAAGAGTCTGACCATGGACCATTCCACTCAACTTCATTTTCCTAAGGATGCCTTATCTGCACAAGCTTATGACCGTCTACCTCACGTACTTGTAATAGTGAGTAGGCATGTCCTTGGACAATGCCTCTAGAAGACACATGAACATTAGAGCCTGGCGGACTCCCTGCTCCAAGAAGAAACCCTTCTTTCTTAAAAAACAACAACTGAAACCACAACCTTCCATTGGAAAGATCAAAGTGCGCTTGAACACTTCTCATATCTATTTCTTCACCTACACCCCCAGTGAGGTCTACAAGAGCATCTTGAACAAGCCCACCTTCCAGTGCTTCATAAGAACCATGTAGCTTTGCATAATCCTTGTCCAAAATTGAGATCCACAACTCATTACCCTTCTTACTAATGGAAAATGCTGGCCTCCCACGAGATTCATAAGGAATCCAGTCATCAACAACCATTGGAACCCATTCTCCTTGAATGCAGAATCATACCGTATATACTCCTTCCTCATTGTATTGAGGAGTTATAATAACTTCAAATATGCGTGATGCCTTTGTTAACACTGCCACGGTACTCAAAAACCAACAATCACATAGTCGACCCTAACATAAATAAGAAGGATTAGCTTCTCCCGCAAAAATACATGGATACAAATCCCCACAATTCTCTTTTACCAGCTCATACGATCGCATCCACTCGCTTACAACCTATAACTTTGCTATGGGATTTTCTAGGTCTATAAACAAGGATTGATTACTCGAAGGAAACTCCCGATCCTTAAAGTGTGCTTCCCCTCTAGCCACGAGATCTTCTTTAACATCCAACTCAACAGAACACATGCATTGATTTATCTCCTCTTGTGTTTCCATCTTAGGTTTCCTTGGATTTCTTATAATGTAATCCATATCTAAGGCTAACCCCTCTTATTATTCACACTAACAATATCTTTGTCCTCCAAGATACAAGTAGGTTGATAACAATAAAATTCACTTCCATTCCATCACCTGCCAATAAGTTTTCTTCAACTTACTTGTACACTAATATATTACATTGGTTTACAGATTAAAAAAATCAATCAAGAGAAAAAGTTGTTGCCCCAAAAATTGTAGAATTGTTCAAGAAAGAAAGACAAAAATTTAAAGCAGAGCTATAAGTTTTAGAAAATCAATGGGAAGATTTAAAATTAGATAAAAATGCTACTAGAGTGCAAAATGAATGATTGAAGCTGAAATACATGTCAACTAACAGGATAAGACAAAATTTTGTTTGGAAAGGGCGCGCAAGATGTAAAAAATGAAATCTGTCAGTAAACTAATTGTCATGTCAAGGCTTGCAAAATTTCTAAGTATTTTCATCAACTTACAAGACCCTTGAAACTCTTCAACTATCACTTCAGATGCTAGATTTCAACGACGGCTTGTTATTGTCACTACCTTTCAAACTACTCTCATTATAAACTCATAAAGCCTTACCTAATGAGATTGAGCTAGACAACTCTGCATGTTTGGTAGTTCAAAAGAAAATAGTAAAAAAAACAATTGTATGGACTCTAGAATATAATAGTAAAAAAATCAATTGTATGGACTCTAAAATATTTGTGTGTATTTAATTAGTAGATCAACTTGTCAGCTGCTTCTTAATCACTACAATACAATGACTATTTTTCTTTGTCAGTAGATCAACTTGTCAGCTGCTTTTTAATCACTACAATACAATGACTATTTTTCTTTGTCAGTGTTCCAAGATTCCAACAACTGACAAAAGGAAATGTAGAAAAAACCAAACTAAGGTAGATTATGTTTTTCAAGTTTACTTTTCCAAGACAAATAAAAACTGATAAACTACCTGTAAATATCATCTATAATCTTTGCCACTTCATCCCTCCCAATGAGATTTTTGTTTCCCATTCGATGTAACTTAGACCCTGTCATGCACAACACAATATTAAAACTGGAGCCAAATGGTACCTGTAAAATATCGAGTATAAATGCATGAAACACAAGTTACAACCTAGTTCAACACTGATAGACATCCAATTTGGCATTAAATTCAATTCCCAAAATATATTTTACGTGTTCTAGCAATAACACTTGCAAGTTGCTAAACATTTCTTTAATAGGGATGGATTAACTTGTATTTAGTTGCTTAGTAGTTTCCAAACGTGAACCAACAAAAAGAACCATAAAATGAACAACAAAACATGATAAATGCAATTTCAACATGAGAACAAAAATGATTCAATGATGTAACCAACAAATATGGAGTAATTGAGAAATAATAGTTAATCTTGCTATTCATGAAACCACCACAAATGTTTTAAAAAATCATGATCCAATTAAGGCCACATTACAAAAAATATAATCATTGCCTTAAGATAGAGTTAGTAGGAATGACCGTAACGAACAAAATGAACTAAAAATTGTGGATTAAAATTGAAACTAAACACAAATTTTGGCTGGAAACACCATCCACTTAAAACCATTATAGTGTCAAATTACAAGCAGGAGTCCAATCAAATCAGTAGAATAGAACCTTCCAGTATAATATCTAGTTTCACAACTTACAAGTCATATTTGACATATTATCATAACTGATGATGTTAGCTTCAGCTAGATCTATTGAAAACTTTACATTTAGCAATTGTTTGATTTCATGGCATGTGTTGACTATCTATGTGATCCTAAGCGAAGAGTAAGTTAGAATTATATCATATATTTAAACCAAAGATAATATTTCCAAAATGCATGTATGACTGTTATAAAGGAACTTAAATTTCTAACCTTCAAATCAGAGAGTATTGCCATTATTCTTTCATGAAGTGCCTGCTTAACAAGGAAAAATAACATGTAAGTGCCTCAAATTTGTTAGTTAATATTAACACTTTGTAATAATAAAGATAATGCGAGGAACTGAAAGTGTGCTTCCCCTCTAGCCACGTGACCTTCTTTAACAACCAACTCAATAGAATGCATGCATTGATTTATCTCCTCTTGTGTTTCCATCTTAGGTTTCCTTAGCTTTCTTATAATGTAATCCATATCTAATGCTAACCCCTGTTTTTATTCACACTAACAATATGTTTGTCCTTCAAGATACAAGTAGGTTGAGAGGATGGCAAGGTGAATCCCTCCATCTTTCAGGACATCTCTCTACCATGTAACACTCTCATCACATCTTTCATCTACTTTGTCATCACTCTGCTTGCTGCTCTATCATCATCTGGTTGCCATCAATGAAAACTTGCACTGCCATATTGCCAACAGGATATTGAAATTTGATACGAGTAATGATATTAGTTATTGGAGTTGTCATCTATGTATTTTTTTTTGTTTGATTCTCAAATGTCGTTTATTTTATCTACCATATTCATTAGGAAAAAGAGGCTTCTAATACTATGCTTTTCATTTATTGCATCTTCGTATCTATAATTTCATGGGTGATTCAACTCCAAGGGTGGTTTCATTACTTATATTATAATTCTTAGGGTTATCTCACTGCTTTGTTCTGATATCCAAGTCAAATATCCCTAGGTCTCTTTGTACAGGTGATGAGTGTAAAATAGTTCAAGATGTTCATGTACACTCAAAATGTTGGAGGTGTGTTGAACAATGAGGTAAAAGTCAAACTAGCCAACCTGTGCTTATTCAAAGTTTGTTACTCTTTTTTTAGTGTGTTTCATATAATGTAGAAAATATGCCATTATATTATGTCTCTATGTTTTCATATATGACATGAACTTTGGTCTAACTGAATTCTATCCATTCCATTTGTGTTGGAACATGTGTATTCATTGGAAGCTATTTTGAATGTGAAAAAATCTATTGTTGGTTTTCCTTTTACTTCATGAAATGGAGATTGAAAATGTCGTGTGTATAGAATCTAGATATTAGCTTCCAAGAAATTATAATTTCAATCTTTATGATTCATGTCCCTGGAATTGTTAAGTCATGAAATGCAATAATGTCAGAGCTTACATTCCATATGTTTGTGTAGTTATTACCATCATACAATCCTCCCAACTTGAACCGAAATATTACCAAGCATTTGAAAAGCTTCGCAACATCTACAAAGATGGAAACACCATGAGTTTGCTCGTAGATATCACCACGAAAACTGAAGTAGGTAGAACGTATGCACACTTTTACCAAGTTGGTTGTTTCATCATTTGTGAGTTTCCTTATTATGTCAACAACTTCATCAACTGGTATTTTCGTGTATAGAGAAAATTAGCGATTGTATGTGCTTGGAAGTTGAGTATAGAATCAAATCCAACTTTCAATATTAGAATTTCAATTACTTCCAAAGGATCTTCAGATGGAATAAATTATTCAATATATAGTATAAACTTTTATACACTATGATTAGATAAACAATAATTATGATGGACAGAAAATGCAATCTTCAGATTGCGAATGGCCTATGGCAAATCACTACTTGAGGCTGAGTTACCTCTCATATACATTTACTGAAATGGCATCCATTGTCACTGAGTTTGTTTCAAAATGATGTCTAAAGCTAAACACACAAAGAAAAACACTTTAGAAATACCCAGTCCAATAGCAAGACCAAAAAACTCATGAAACAATGTCTCCTCTTTCTGAAATATAATGCATGTTGACAATCCTCAATTTGTCATCCAGGAAAGATGTCCAACTTGCTGCAACTGAATGAATGAACCTTCGTGTCTTTCTAGTCACTGATGCCATATATACTTCTGAACCATGTTGTGAACTATTTCTCGGTATACTATTCTTTGTAGTGATTCTTGATGGATAAAAATACCATTTAGTTATATGTGACTTCCTCCTTGCATTTGTTTCCAACAAGTTTTTTCTTTATTCTTAGCATCTACTCATTTTTGAATGGTCACAATGAACATCTTTGACATCCAATTGCACAACATATAATGTGCATAAGTTAAGTGTCATTATTGGCATGCTGTGATTGTTTTTCTTTTATTCTTAGCATCTACTCCTTATTTTGAATGGGCACAATGAACATCTTTCACATCTAATTGCACGACATACAATGTGCATGAGTTAAGTGTCATTATTGGCATGTTGTGATTGAATCCTTGCTTGGTTCCATCCCTTAACATGTTCCTCATTTTCTATGTTGTTTCTTGGGCATGGTTTAAACTTTCAACAAGCGTGCCACATAGCAGAATCTTAGTGAACACCAATGTAGCTGGGATCCCTTGTAATAAAGATGGTGAATATGGCGATGATTATGCTTATGTTTGCGACACTATCTGAGACACATTGGGCCTAGGGTGGGTGGGCAATGTTAGGTGATGGTATAAAATTCATTGCAATATTTATTTAACTTTAAGTTTAGGCTTTAATTTGCTCAAGTCCCTAGGTTCTGGGCCTTGGTTCCGCATGAGATCCTATTCTTGAGGGGCATGTCAAGAGTAACCCATGAGACTATATACTCTCCTATTCCTTGTGATTTGGAGACCATTATATGGATGGTAATGGGACAATTATGTTGTTGGTGAGACCTTTATAGATGTGAATGGTTATTCTATTTGTTTGAACCTTCATACTAGAGATCTAGGATTATGATATCATTGGAACTCATTCTTGAGATAGGATATGATAGATAAGATAATTTTATTAGTTTCCACAATTGACCAAAAAAATAGGTTAATGGGATTCAAAAGTACCTTAATGGTGAAGAAGATGCAGCCTCAAGATCTGTGAAGTGTAACGATACCATAGTAACATGGGGGAAACTCCATATCCCGTATCTACCATAGAGATGAGCCCTATGCATTACCAGAGGATATCCTTATTGAGAGAAAAGTTGCACTTTTGGTTTTGAGAGATTAATAGGTAGAGTCCTGCTATTGACACTCAACCTAGATTGAACTAGGGGATTGGTGTTATACTTGGTCTTTTGGGGGCTATATCTGTGTAAAATTAATTACCCACCTTGCTGAGAGGGTTGGAATCCATTCATTTTTTGTTTAAATGCCATAAATGGTTAGCTAGCGCAGGGATATCTGAGGGAGTAGAAGCCACCATATCCTTGTACCCTTGGTAGTTAAGTCTGTCACAATTCAGATCCCTTTGCCACATTTAGAATGGGATTCTATTTTCATGTTTGAGCCAAGCTTTTGTTTGGTTCACGATTGAAATTGTATTGGAGAGATCTTTAGGCCTGTAGCAGGTGCAGTGATGCCATGGCATAGAGGTGAGGTTGGGACTCACAATTTCTATGGTTGGGTGGAGTGGGTTCCAAGGCATGACATCATTGAATTCAGCTTATGTTTTGAGATAAGTAGAAAGTTGTTTGTTATTTCTTGACTGGGATCTTTTCTGCTGCAAAATTAGTTTCTCCTTTTTGCATGTTGATTTAAATAGGACTGAAATTTGGATGGCTAATGTGTAGATACTTGAATTTTTAGGGCAAGCTGGGTTGGGCTTTTACAATATTCAAATAATTAGTGCTATATAGTAATATATTTCATCCCCAATAAAGTGTGTTTTCTTTGACAGTGTAGCAATATCATGCTTTTATTTTGGATTCATTCTAATGATCCAGTCCAGTAATGTTTAGTCCAATTCTTAAGTTTGGCAAGTTGGTAGGTTATGAAATATGTTTGTGCATTTTCAGAGTTTGTTTTTCTTTCTGTCCTAACCTATCAAAACTGGGAAGTCAAGGTTTTAAAAGGATTCTTGGAAAACATATCAACAGTGTGTTACTAGAGAAGTGTTTCACTTTATGGATGTTTTGTTTCCTTATATTCTTTCTTTATTTATTGTACAGAAGGCTCTATGGTCTTGTTTGGCACTTTTTCCTGTATATTGCAACAACAATTGTTTTTCATGTACAAACCCCCTGAGTTGTAGCTTATTTTGTACTAGTTTTACTAACCTCATTTGATTATTTTACATATAACATTTTGTGTATGGATTTCTATCAGGTCTTTGGTCTGTATGATTTAGATGTAGAAAAAGATAAGAGCCCGTTTTAAATCATTTTCATCTTGTAGAGTTATAATTGCATTTACCCATAGTATGTGATAACAATTTGTTGTCTACTTCTTTTTAAAAACTTTGATAACGGTGGTGCTACAATGGTCTTACAATTTGCAATATAAGTTGCTTTCATTTTCTTTGATTTAACACCCTCTACAGTCACATATATTTATTGTTATAGTGGATATTTAATGTGTATGTATTGCATATTTCTGCAGTTACTCGAATCCGTAACGCTCTTGCATATGCGACACATACATTTTTTCAGAATCATGGGTTTTTTACGTCCATACACCTATTATTACAACAAGTGATTGTGAGGGTGTTGGGGAGATGTTTCAAGTCACAACACTAATTAGTGAGGCAGATAGGTTAGAGCATGAATTGAAGGAAAACCCATCTTTTGAAGCTGAATTAGAGGCTACTAAGTTCCTTGTTAAAGAGAAAGGTGAGAGGGTGTCAAATATGAAGGCCAACCAAGTTGATAAATCAGCAATTCTTGTTGCAGTATCTGAGCTTAAGAAGTCTAAAGATCAACTCTTAAAAATGGAAGAAAAATCTATATTGAAACCTGACATTCCACAAAAAGATGGGAAGATTGAATCTTCTCATAACTTCTTTGCCCGCCAAGCATTTTTTACTATCTCTGGCCAACTCCAGGTTGAGATCTATGCTTGTGCACTTAGTAATGTGTACACATTTGGTCCAACATTTTGTGCTGAAAACTCTCATACATCAAGGCATATTGTCGAGTTTTGGATGGTTGAGCCTGAAATTGCCTTTGCAGATATACATGTAAGACCTGTTTCAACCCCCCCTTAATTTATACATTTATTGTGTTAGGTATTTTCTATATTAGTCAAAGATCCATTTTCAATGGAACTTTGCATATGCTTTCTACAAGACTAGTGGAAATTGATGAATTTTGAATTTGTTGGTTTGACTATATGATTGGTTGTAATTTAATTTGCAGGATGCCATGAATTGTGCAGAAGACTATGTGAAATTCTTGTGTCAATGGTTTCTTGACAACTAATTTGATGATATGGAATTCATGTAAAAAATGTTTGATAAGAATGCTATAGATCACCTTCGTTCGGTAGCAACTACCTAATTTGCACGTATTACCTACACATAAGCAATTCAACTTCTAGAGAAGTTCATGATTTTTTTGTGGTTTGTGTGTATATATAGATACTTACAGTTTTGAATTTTGGGATATCTAATATTTCAGACATAAGGTAGGCTTGAGAATTGTGGCATGTGGTTGAAAACAAATAGGTTACAGATAAGAAGTTTGATAACAAAGTGGAGTGGGGCATTGATTTAGTATCATAGCATGAGAGGTGCATATGCTAAAAAGACTACCTGGACATTATGTTAAAAAATTACAATTGCCAACTATTATTTTTCTTATACCATTAAATTTTTTTAAGTTGTTGCATCCGGTTATTTGGGAAGGTGAAAAGATGGGAAATTGTTTTAATGTTTTACTTTCTAAATTGATGCAGATATTTAATAGAGGAGATATTTAAAAAGCCAGTAATTGTATACAACTATCCAAAAGATATCAAGGCATTTTACATGCGGGTCAATGATGATGGAAAGATTGTTGTTGCCATGGATGTACTTGCGCCTAAGGTATGCTCTTTTCTTCTTGTCACAGTATAACATGAATTGATTTCTCCAAGGTACATATTAAAGCTGCATAATGATAATAAGTCTAAGCAAATGGTTGCATTCTTATCCTCATTGTTTGAACATAATTTAAGCTGGTGTATTCTTCACAGCTTGGGGAATTGATTGGTGGGAGTCAAAGAGAGGAGCAATATGAATTCATTGTAAATAGGTAAAAGCACTATGCATTTTTTGTTTTTTAATAAACTGTGTTTAAAAAAAGTCTTTTTCTCTCTAATCTTTTGTGTCACCAACAATTCGAAATAGAAAATGGGTTTCCAGAAATAAAAACTGGGGCCCAATTTGGCCAAAAACTTGGCATAGATGTGTATAGGAAACAGGAAAGGAAACTCCCAAAAAATGAAAATAAGTTAAAATAATACTTAAATGACAGTGTGACTTTATGTATAGATGATAGCTTATAGATTCTTCATACCAAGTTTCAAATATAGCTAGATATCACATCATGATTCAGATTTATTAGGACTGCTCCTCTCTTATGTTGTTGTTCTCATGATTTCATCAATGGAAAACCAAACTTCTTTCTCCATCAATGTTACTAATTTTTGTGTTGGTTGTTAACAATTAATAGGTTAGGGTTTTCTAGTGACAAGAAGGTTAGTAACGAGTTAAGAGGGCATAAGAGGGCATTGAAATTACAAACATACTTACCTATTGAAATTCTAAGATAACAACAAGGCATAGTCACTGTAGGAGCTGGAATTTGTCATTTTGGACAATCATTATTTGGCTGGAAATTATTATAGTTTGACAGTCCTAGTTGTCTACTAATTGAGGGCTGGAAATCACCTTGTTTAGGACAGTCATTCTGGCTATTCCGTTGGCTGCAATGTTGATGTAATTGTAACTTCAGAATGTATTCACTTGTATATTTTATGTATTGTACCCCAATGTTTATTCCAGGAAGTATCTGTAATGTAATTGAGTCATGTCATACCCTGATGTTCCTATCAGGAGATTCAATAATGTAAACAAGTCATGTAAAGTCATTATGGGTAACCCTCCTTATTGATTAAGGGTTAAAGTCCCTACAGTTGTGGGGCCCTAGGCTTATTAGACTCTCCTAGAGAAATCGGCCCTAGTGGGTTATTGTCAAGTTGGGAATTAGCATAAATAGAGAGTGAGCCTCTCTATTTATCACACACTCACTCACACTCAATTTCAGCACATAACTGAGAGAGAAGAAGTTGCTGGGACAAGAGAGAGAGAGAGAGAGACTACTGTTGTCGGGAGAGCATCTCACTGCTTTGGGGTTTTACTTTTGGTGCTAATTCTATCTCTGAGGAAGTTGCGGGGTTTTCTCTCTTATGGTTTCCCCGAGGAAAATATTTGTGTCCATTGTCTCTTATGTTTGATTAATGTGCTTGTTATTCTCTCAGTTAAATATCCTAAGATAATGTTAGCTTGAATGATAAAAATCTAACATGGTGTCAGAGCTAACCTGAGAAGAAGACACTATGTAGCTGCGGAAACTAGGGCTTCCTACTTTTTGGATCTCTCTCCACAAGTTTTCAGCAAAAGAACGTTGGGTTGACTCTCATCTCTAGGGCGCATCTTTCTGTCGAAACAGAATCTGATTCTGAGCATTTTCAATTTTTGACCCGATACTACTGCTGGAAATTAGGGCTTTCCACAGAAGTGGAATTTTTGAGTGAGCCCAGTCTTGGATTGATGTCCTCCTCAAAATCGAAGTTTAGAGATCAAGATCAAAGTTTTTGGTTGGGTAGAACTCCAGGAAATTCAAACCCTAATCTGCTCCTGAACCAGCACTAAAGAAATTTAGCTCCATATCCAGTTCCGACATCTTGACCTGGTAAGATCTAAATATTTTGTATTTCCATTTGAGGTTCTCTGCTAAGATGTCTCATCACACCAAGCTTGATGAAAAGCTTGAGGGAGCTGATAACTTCCGAGCTTGGAAGTATAGGATCTCCCTGGTCCTAGAAGAAAATGAGTTGGACTCTTACATCACTGAAGAGGTTCCAGTTCCAGAGGGAGATGAGGATAAGGCCTTACACAAGAAGAAATTGGTCATGGCTAAGAGGATTATTGTTGATTCAATCAAGGATCACCTCATACCACAGGTGTCCTCCCTAAATACACCTAAAGCTATGTTTGATGCCCTGACCAAACTGTTTGAAGGGAATAACATAAACCAGAAAATGACATTGAGGAACCAGTTGAAGAATGTAAAGATCCAGAATGAGGAGACCATACAGTCATACTTTACAAGGGTCTCCCAGATCAAAGAACAACTTGAAGCAGTGGATGAAGAAGTGGAGAATGCAGAAATTGTGATGACCACCTTGAATGGTCTCCCTAGGTCATGGGATTCTTTCATCCAAGGAATCTGTGCTAGAAAGAAGCTAATCAAGTTTAGTAGGCTGTGGGAAGATGCTCAAAAGAAGAAGCTCGAATAGTAGCTCAAGAAGAAAAGATGGGAAATGAAGATCAAGCTCTCATAGTACACTCCAAGGAAAGAAGAAGGGACAATCCATTGTGTAGGGGTTCATTCTCCTCTTCCTCATCGAATGTTGGCCTGCGGATCGGTTCTTCCTCTTGTTCATGCAGAAAATCTGTGTTTTTACTCCACCATTGTCGGACTGTAAAATGTTGTTGTGGTTTTTCACTGTGGGATGTTTTCCGTGGTTTCCTTGGTGATATGTCTTCCTCCTGTCTATGTTGAGGATCGGTTTTTCCTGCTCGCGTTCCTGTTGTAGTCTTCTAGACATTTCATTATTGATCGTGGATTGTGCTTTTCTTTTATTGTTCGTTGGCTATTGTTTCCCACATTTGTTGGTTGAGTTTCCTTCGATTTGGGCTGCTGTAGGTTGCTGTGAAATCATTTTGGCCACGATAGGGCCAAGAACAATACACGGAGTTGTTTTTACCCTGTTAAAACTTTAATAACAGGTTTGCTGCATGCATGCAGTGGTTTTGTCCTCGGACTGCATTGGAGTGGTGAATGAGGGCCTGATGTGCTTGATAAACCTGGTGGGTTGGGAACCACATAGACAAAGCTAGTGGGATGGCTTTCTTCTCCATAACCCCTGAATAGCACTGGAAGGGAGATCAGGGTCTAAGGGACTGCGTTGCAGAGAAAGGACTGATTTCCTTGTGTTGGGTGTGTGTGGGTGTTCTAGAATCCCGGTTGGTTCTGGTGTAGGTGTCTTTTGCTCTTCAATGAGCTCACCAGCTTAGCATTTAGCCTTTCCCAGCTCCTGGATGGCCTGATAAACTCAACTTTGTTGGCTTGGCTGATCTGTGTACCCTTGTTGTGTTGTTATACTTGGCTATGTGTAAAACCTACTAGTTCCTTATTCCTTGGGGAATCATGCCCGGCTCGGGGGTGGCAGCGTTGCTGAGAGATTAAGGAGCATGTAAGCCTATGGTTGGGTGGAACGTTGCAGCGACATAGCTGGTTGCGGGACAAGTTCTTATTAAGATAAGTATTCTTGCCTTGACTTGTGTCTGCAATCATATTTACCATTGATGAATGATAATGTACCTGTTGAATGCTGAATTGTATATGAATGCATGTTGTTTTGCTTCCGCTGTGTATATGAATGATTAATGCATCGTAGTATGTTTTATGTTTTTAAATATCTTGCTTCAGCATTATATGTATGTATGTTCATGTTCATGGGGCTAGGTTCCCAGATGATTTGGTGGATCATAGCGTCCTCGGAGGGTCGGGGATGTTACAGTGTGGTATCAGAGCCAAGGTTGCAGCATGGGCCTGAATGGGCCGTGAAGTTGCAGTGACAGATCTTATGTTGCAGCATTTGGGCCTCAGAGGGCCATGAGAAATAGTTAATAGAGGCAGGTTGCCTACTGCCAGAAGAAACTAGGAGAAAATGGGTGAATGATAGGAAAATTCACAAAAAATTTCTAAGTGAATTGTCCCCTCATTGAAAAACTTAGTGCGAAGTTCTTCCGATGCAGTGGAGGGGATAGTCTAAAGGTCACCCAACGGACGTCAATCGGAGGAAAATTGTGGAAAGATTTGCGTTTGTCGGCCGCCGGCCCATCGAATGACTAAGTGTGAAGGTCCTCCAACACCTCAGAACTTTTAGTCTGAAGCTCACCTGCAGCAGAGAGAAATTTCAAAAATATTTCAAAGTAGTGGAATCATCGACGATTGGCGATGATTAGTTGATCGCATCGCCAATGCCTAGATGATCAAGTTGCCGACATGGTGAAAAGTTTGGTGACTACATCGGGAGAGATTAGCTGATAGTGAGCTACCATTGCGAATGGCTAGAGAGATATCCTTCCGATGGATAGATCCCCTGACCATCGATGATGCAGAGGAAAGTCATTCTGACAACTGATGCAGCGAAAAATTTCCAAAATTTTTCTAAGGAACGGGATCATCGACGATCGGAGAAGAATAGTTGTTGACATCGTCGATGAATGGTTGTTGACATCTTCGATGAATAGTTGTTGACATCGCCAATGAATAGTTCTTGACATTGCCGATGAATAGCTATTGAGATCGTTGAGGAGTAGTGAAGTGGATCGACAAACGTTAGTTGAAGGAAGAGCCGATGCAAGAAGAAAATTAAAAAAATTTCTAAGTGTTCGTCAATCATCGAAAAATATTAGCGGTATTGGTCGTCGATGAGCATCGAAAGTTATTAGTGGATCGGACCATCGATCGGAAAAGCTTCAACGATGATGAAATGCCGTTGCAGCCGCCTAAGGGACTACCCACCCGATGAAATAACGGATCTGATCATCTATGGATAGAAGATGAGGCTGTCGATGGGGTATAAGGTCTGCAGAGACCACAGTGGGAGTGCCACCCGCAGTTGCGGCTGCCTAGTTAACTATTCACTTGAAGAGAAGTGCAACCGAGCATCGATGCTGCAGAGACTAGTCTCTCCGATCGCCAATCGAAAGATTACAGTTAATGAGACCGCCGATGGACACCGATCGAAAGAGTTAAGTCTTATGGAAGCGTCGTTGCGGACGTCTATGGGACTAAATGTCCGATGCCACAACAGGATGTTGTTCCTATCGCCGATAGGATTGTGACCGACGAAAATCTTAGAAGGATCATTGGCCACCGTTGCAGAAGCATAGACAAACTAGCCACCCGATGCACAAAGCACCCGACCGCCGATGCAGCGGTTGGTCAATTCTCTCACCGATGTGATAATACTTAGTGGTTCCGATCGCTGATAAAGTTCAGAGTGATAGATGATTATGGACTCGATACAGCGGAGGAAATTAGTCAAGTGGATCTTCGATAAAAATCGGAATAGTAGAGCACTACAGGCCCGATACAGCGAAAGGAAATAGACAAACAATCCGCCGACACAGCGGAGAAAATTAGACGTTCTAGCCGCTAAAATGCCGAAAGGTTAGTGAGAAAAGGACCCGATGAACAGTCCTTGGCATCATCGATGCAGATCGAAAGTTTAGACGATTTGCTCGCCAAAACGCCAAAAAATTAGTAGGGAAGAGACTCGATGAAGAGAAGGAAATTTTGGGTTTCAAGTGGAATTTTTCTCAGCAAATTCCAACCATTTCAGCAGACTGTCAGTGGATTACAAGGATGAACAAGAGAGAGAGAAAATTTTGTGTTTTAGCAAAATTGTTGTTTTATGAATTTCCAGAAGAGAAAGGTAAGTAGTTCTAATTTACATTAATGATATGCATCTAACAGTTTGCTACTAACACGTTTATAGAATTCTAGACACCTCCAAGAGCAGTATTCTAGGAAGAACAGTGTGGTAAAGCAAGAGGTGGTTCAGTCATGAGAACCCATGACGGATATGATGCTCGAGATTCTTACGAGCATGCAGGAGATGCCATGGGAGAAAATGTTCGTAATGGAAATGATGACATAGATTCTAATGGAAGGAGATTCCAAGAGACACCGTCAGATGTTGCAGCCACCATGAGAATCTTGATTAAAGCCCAGAAAGAGCAGCATCAGCTGAATGTTGCCATGTTGCAGAGTTTGACAGATTTGCAGAAAAGGATAGACTCTGGATGAGGTACAGCAAGGCCAGAAGGCAGTAAGAGCAGCACTAGGAGAAGGAGAAGGAATTCTAGTGGATCATCTGATTCTGAAGGATCCAGTGGGGATACAAGCTCATCTTCTCATAAAAGGAGAAGAAGAAGACACCATAGGGATCGCTCTCTGGATGAATTTAAGAAAGCTAAACCTCCTACCTTTGATGGTGAGATAAAGACTGGACAAGAGGCTGAAGCTTGGCTTATTGGGATAAAGAAGTGCTTCCAAGTGCATGATTATTTAGGAAACATGAAGGCAAGAGTTGCCATATTCAATCTGAATGGAAGAGCCTCCATCTGGTGGGAACACTTCAAGCAAGTAAAGAAGATCAGTGAAAGGAGATTGAAGTGGAAACAGTTCAAGAAGTATTTCAGGCTGAAATACCTCTCTGACATGTATTATGATGACAAGATTAAGGAGTTCCATGAGCTGATATTGGGACAACAGACCATGGATGAAAATGCAAATAAGTTCTTGGCATTGTTGAGGTATGTCTGGTATATCAGAGATGAAAAAGTGAAGGTCCAGTGGTTTCTGAGTGGATTGCCTCAATATTACAAAGATATAATTGAGTTTTATGAACCAAGAACTCTTGAAGAAGCGATAAGGAAGGCTAAGTATTGCTATGAGCAAAGCAAAGGTAAACATGATTACCATAAGGCATGGAAGGACAAGAAGAATGAGAAGTTTGACCAAAGAAATAAAGGTTTCAAACCTCCTAGATTCAGGAATCAGCAGAAGCAGCCATCCCAAGCTATGAGTAATCTAGTTGGAGTGACAGGTGGAAAGCCTAAAGAACCACAACAGAATAAAGGTCCACTCAAATGTTGGAAATGTGAAGGACCCCACTTGCATAGATATTGTCCACTTGAGAATGAAAGTGCAAGGCCAACTTATAACATTCAGGAAGCAGAAACAGTGGGTCAAGTAGCAAGGGCAGTCCCTAGAATTTATGCACACTGGAGGACCGCCAGGCAGATCACCAGTCAACTGTGGTTGAAGTTGCAGGTAATATTGTTGAACAATCTGTTTCTATTTTGATTGACCCTGGTTCTACTCACAGTTATATCACTCCTAGGGTAGTGGCGATTTTTGCTTTTAAGAAGGTCAAGCATAGGAAACCTTGGTTAGTTCAGCTAGCCACTCAGACTAAGAGAAAGGTTAGTGAAGTGGTAGAGAAATGTCCATTGGTTATTAATGGATTGATCACTTGTGTAGATCTAAATGTTCTATCGCTTGGTTCCTATGATGTTCTCATTGGAATGGATTGGTTAGAGGCTCACAGAGTGAAGCTTGACTGTTACAACAAGACTTTTGAATGTACGGATGAAGAAGGAAACCCAGTAGTTGTGAAGGGTATTCCAAAGGTAATTTCAGTAAGACAGGTTTCAACAATGCAGTTGAAGAAGTTCTGTAGGAAGGGTTTCCAGTTGTATGCTGCTCATATTTTGGAACCAATAGGAGATGAAACTCCTAGGTTGGAGGACTATCAGGTGTTACATGAATTCAAGGATGTGTTTCTTGATGAGATTCCAGGGATTCCTCCAAAGAGGGACATTGATTTCACAATTGAACTTGTGCCAGGAGTAGCACCAGTGTCCAAGACACCCTATAGGATGAGTACACCGAATATGCTAGAGTTGAAGATGCAACTGCAAGAGTTGTTGGAAAAGAAGTATATCCGATCGAGTGTGTCTCCTTGAGGAGCACCGGTTCTGTTTGTAAAGAAGAAAGATGGTACACTCAGGTTATGTATTGATTACAGACAATTGAACAAGGTTACTGTGAAGAATAAGTATCCTTTGCCTAGGATTGATGACCTCTTTGATCAAATGAGGGGAGCAAAGGTATTTTCAAAGATTGACTTGAGGTCTGGTTAACATCAGGTGAGAATCAAGGATGAAGACATTCATAAGACAACCTTCAGGACGAGGTATGGACATTATGAGTTTGTATTGGTACCATTTGGTCTCACAAATGCACCAGATACATTTATGTGCCTTATGAACAGTGTCTTCAGCAAGTATTTGGACAAGTTTGTTCTTGTTTTCCTTGATGACATTCTTGTTTATTATAAGAATGAGAAAGAACATGAAGAGAATTTGAGATTAACGTTGCAATTGCTCAGAGAGCATCAGTTGTATGCAAAATTGAGCAAGTGTGACTTCTACAGAGATAGAATTCAGTATTTGGGTCACATTATCTCAGAAGAGGGTATATCCGTGGACCCGGAGAAGATTGAAGCCATTATGAATTGGCCTACTCCAAGGAATGTGATGGATGTAAGATATTTTATGGGACTTGTAGGATACTACATGAGATTCATTGAAGGATTTTCCAAAGTTGCACATGCCATCATTTCTTTGCAAAATAAGGGGGTAAAGTTCGAATGGACTTCGAAGTGTGAAGAAAGCTTCCAGCAGTTGAAGAATCTTCTCACCAGTGCACCAGTATTGAAAGTTGCAGATCCAAAGAAAGATTTTGTGGTATGTACCGATGCATGTGGACAAGGGCTTAGAGGAGTCCTTATGCAGGACAACCACGTGGTATGTTATGAGTCAAGAAAGTTGAAGGAGCATGAGAAGAACCATGCCACTCATGATCTAGAGCTTGCAGCCATAGTACATGCTCTCAAGATGTGGAGACATTACTTGATGGGTAGAATATTTGAGCTCATGACAGATCATTATGGTCTAAAGTATCTATTTGATGAGCCTACTCTGAATGCTAGGCAAGCGAGATGGATGGAATTTTTATGTGAGTTTGATTTTGAAATCAAGCACATAAAAGGAAAAGATAATAAGGTAGCTAATGCGCTCAGCATGAAGGTGCAGGAAATGCATGTGGAATCTCTTAGTATTTGCCAATCAGATTTGAGGCAGCAGATTGTTAATCATGTTGCTGGAGATGAATTGTATGAGCAGGTAAAAGATAAGTTGCAACAACAAAGTCTTGAGAAGAGGTATGAGGGATATAAATTGGAAGGAGATGGACTTCTTACTTATAAAGTCAGAATTTATATTCTGAATGTAGCAGATTTGAGGAGAGTTTTTATGGATGAAATCCATCAAGCTCCGTATTCTGGTCACCCATGGTACCAAAAGACAATTGCTACAGCTAGAAAGTAGTACTTTTGGCTTGGAATGAAAAAGGACATGGCTGAATATATTTCAAGGTGCATGAAATGTCAATAGGTAAAGGTTGAGAATCAACATCTAGCAGGTTTGTTGTAGCCTTTGCTAGTTCCGGAATGGAAATGGGAAGTTATTTCCATGGATTTCATTACAAGATTGCCGATGACTTGGAGAAAACATGATTCCATCATGGTTATGGTAGACAAGTTGACAAAGGTGGCACATTTTATACCGGTGAAGTCTATGCATAAGACTGATCACATTGCAAAAATATTCATGAAGGAGATTTTCAAATTGCATGGATTGCCGAGGGCATAGTTTCTGACAGAGATGTCAAGTTCACTTCCAATTTTTGGAAGGGCTTGTTTGCAGATTTGGGTACAAAGCTAAACTTCAGCACTTCCTACCATCCTCAGACAAATGGGCAGACAGAAAGAGTTAATCGGGTGCTTGAAGATATGCTTTGCATGTATGTGATGGACAAACCAACCAAGTGGGAAGATTACTTACACTTGGTAGAGTTTTCTTACAACAATGGACAGCAGGCATCCTTGGGGATGAGTCCATATGAAGCTTTGTATGGAAGAAGGTGTAGGACACCAGTGACTTGGGATAACCCAGTGAACAGGGTTGTGGTTGGACTAGAATTGCTCAAGGAAATGGAGCAAGAGGTTGTAAAGATCAGGAAAAGTCTGAAAGTAGCACAGGACAGACAGAAAATCTATGCAGATAAGCATAGGATGGATAAAGAGTTCAGTGTTGGGGATCATGTTTACCTCAGAGTGAAAGCAAAGAAGAGTTCCTTGAAGCTTGGAAGTTGTTCCAAGTTGTCACCTAGATATTGTGGGCCATTTGAAGTGCTTGAAAGAATAGGGCCTGTTGCATATAGACTTACATTGCCTGCTAGTACTAGAGCTCATAATGTTTTTCATGTTTCTTTGCTTCAGAAATATGTACATGAGCCTAACCATGTGATAAGTTGGGATGTGATCTAGGTGGAACCCAAGGGAGAGTTCCAAATCAAGCCAATGCACATCCTTGACAGGAAGGTCACAATGCTCTGGAACCGGGCCATAGGGCAGGTAAAGGTGCAATGGGAGCACTACGGACCTAAAGAGGCTATGTGGGAGCTGGAGGATGCCATGCTATTGGCACACCCATTTTTGTTCAATTCTGTTGAACACTGAGGCGGTACTAGTGTAGCATTTTGTTCAATTTTGTAAAGCACTGAGGAGAGTGCTATTGAAGGGGGAGGGGAATGTAACACCCCGGTTTTGACCTCGTTTGCATTAAAATTACATGATACATATATTGTAAATAATCATGGTGCGAAGCTAAGGGCAAAGGCCCCACCATCTATTTGGTTATGTTATGTTTTGGATTGGAATTGTTACCGATGGTATATCGGGACATGCGGCATACATATTAAGTTATGGCATCATGTAACTATGCATTCTAATTAAATAACCCCAACCAGCTATGTTCACTGCAACCAAATTGAGAAGGGGCATGATTCCTAAGGATAAGGAGTGGGGATGTTAAACCTTGAGCCATGGGGGAAAATCCATGTGTCACCACCCTGTTTGTTTTTCTCACCTTCCCTTGTCTCATCCAACCACCACTTTTATGTTCTGCTGATTAGCTGGGGTAGTTATTGCTGGGAAGTGGTGGC
>LPNX010706937.1:83184-106601 GCA_001517045.1 Pseudotsuga menziesii | reverse complement strand
CAGATTAGTTTTTCACAGTAGATTGCCACAAACTTATGTGGATGAGATCCTCCAAAGACGTTTTTTGACAGGTCTTTGGAAAATTTATGCATAACTTCCCCATTCTGCCATTTATTCGATTTTCAAATCTTCTTCCATCTAACTAGGGAGACTACTCTTTTCTCTTTTTTCCCTATCCATCTAACTAGGGAGATTACTCTTTTATTTTTTTCCCTATCCACATATTCCATATTTATGCTATTGAAGATGGTGTAATATTGTTCAAATTGGAAGTAATTTTATAGTTCCATGTGAAAGATTCTTCTATAATCAATGTTAGATTGTGCGATTTATCAAGTACTTGTTTATCGACATTATCGCCCTTGCACTAGATGCATGAACGTGCATGTCGAAATAAATTTAAAATATTAAACACCTTAAAGTACATAGTTTTGCACCGACTAGACATATTGAGCAACAATTATAAGTGGCGTTATTGTAAGTTGACCAATTAAAGGCATCGTCGCTTAAGCGATTCTTACTAATGCACCGTCGCTTAACCGACGGTTATGAGAATAGTCATCGCTTAACCGATGCTTGTGGCCACATTTACAAAAAAAAATGTATCCTTGTGATTTTTGGTAAGTTTAAAAAGAGAAATCCACGCGCCGTCGGATTTTGGATCGAAATGTAGTAGTGGTAGAAGACATTGTAGCATCTTCCATAGCTTCAGTCCTTGGATTAAACTTGATGCCAAGGTTCTTTGCAATCACATCGATTTTCTTATGCATGAGCTGAACATCCACGTATTTCTCCTTCAAGAACTGAATTTTCTTAGCCTATCCTTCTTCCTTCTCCTTCAGCTCCTCCATAAACCAATCCCATAACCCATTTGTCACCCATGACAGTGATACAGTGCTTTCAATCAAGTCCAGGTCAGCCCTCTTCGAATCTAGATCTTGATACCACTCTTCTAGCGCTTCCTTCTGCCAAATTGAATAGTTTTCCTCCACCTCTTCCAAAATATCCTTTTCTACCTCAACAATTTGATCTTGAATTGAATGGGGCACTATTAAATGGTACAATCGATCCAACTGCACTGCTCACAATTGATCCCAGTTGGATTTGTTCACCCACATTTCCTCCTTGCCTTTAGCCTCTCTGCTAGCCTTCCTCCCTCGTGTCTCCATGTTCCTTAGGCCGTAACTATGAGGAATCCCAAAACAAACCACCGTGAACAAAGAAACTACCGTGAGCACCCTAGAAATACTTCAAACAATCAACTTAAACCCACTTCTCCTATGTTCAAAGTCTGACTGGTTTGAACAAGAATTAGCATTCCATTAGCTATAAATACACCAACTTGACCTGACCTGGAAGACATTCCCTCCGATGGAATTACAGACATTCATGGAAAATCCACCAACCCATTGCAAAATATCACTGCACAAACAAACTTTAATTCACACATACTTTTGTATTCACTTCATCATTGCCTCAACTGTTTGGTTTCGAAACTCCTCTCAGGTTACTTAATATCAAGTTCATTGATCAGCATATTATCATTAACACTTGTTCTCATTCATGCTCTTGATGCCTCCACGTGCTTAGTGTTGGCTCTTGCTTGTCCTTCCCAACCGCCGTTATAAGCTGCATCCGGGCCTCGGGACTTGGGAGTGAGTATAGTTGAGACCAGTTCTATATTACATGGGTTGGGTGACTATAAAAAACAACATATTTTCTCACGTGCTAACCTCTTGACAGGAGAATTCATATCTCTGATAACTCTCACAAAAAATTGTTCAAGAAGGAAGGTAATACTCTCATAAAGGTTAAGATAAGGCCAAGGCTTAGGGCACAAAAACCTCATACTAATTAATGAAACAACAATGTCAATGATATGTTTTACCACTATAAATCTTTCTTCACTCATCAACCGGAGGCAGGTATTACGAAACCCTCCATCATATTTAATGCAGTACAATCGGTAATGAATTCTGTAAGGATGGACTTGATAGGTGAAGCATGTGACTAAGCCTCTTATATTATTTGTGGATTCATGGCTATCTCGGGATAAGTGATGAAATGTGTACTCCTAGAACATTTATTATCACTACTAGTTCAATAATTAACAACTAAACCATCGCCTTCTAAAGTTCAACCATAGCACAACCTTTAATATATAAACATATAAAATGATAATCGATCATACTTTGATGAGTAGGTTTGAAATATGCCTAGAAGGTATTTTATTATATGTGTGCAACCCCATGGAAAATTAAAGGCACATTCTTGGCAGTGTCAAGTTCTACTTTAATAATCTAAGGCATGATCACTATTAAAAAGATATAACAAATAAGTTGGTGTCATGTTGTAGAAATTACTATTCTCTAGTAAGAGAGATAATTTTATAAATATTTTTAATGTATAAAAATAACATTTTGTTGTATGTGAAAAATATTCACTACCAACCTACTAAGACCGTTAAACTATACCTTAGAAATAAAGATGCATGCATCAATGTCCATGACAAAGTATGGAAATAAAAATTGCAAATGCAAAAGCTAGAAAGAAATTGCAAATGCAGAAGTTAGAAAGAAATTGTAAAATCAAAAGCTAGAAAGTAAAGTTTTGTAGGAATTATGGTTTTCATTTGTATCTATTTTCAAGTGGCATGAAGTCCAAAGCATGTGGACAGAAAGTCCATACCAATATATAACTCGCAATACATAGAGAAACTGTCATTTGTATTTTAGAAGCAATATACACGATGCAACTAAATTGCCATTTGCATTTTGATACATGTGCACTTTTAGATATTTGCAATTTTCCATTTTCTAGTTTTGTACCTGCAAGTACCTAGTTTGAATTTCTATCGATGAGATGCCCTAGTTTACACTAACAGATTTATTGTGCATGCCATTAATGAATTTCTTATCTATTGAGGTTTATGTATATTGAGAGTGATTATTGAGAGAGATTGTTGGATCAACCTTGGGTATTCTTTGATGCAAATCCATGGCATCAATATTGAAACTCACTCTTAATTTGTCCCAAAAAAGAAGAAGATGTGGAGCATCAATGAATAAACCATCACTCTTAAAAAAACCTAGAATGGAATCATCAGAACACTTAAAAGTTGTTTTTGTGTATAAATATTCATGTCTAGATATGTATAAGAACATGTACAAATGTTAGATCGTTGTTGTTGTTTACGACATCACATGTTTATCTTTCAATGGATATTTTTAATGGCATTGTTGGTTTCTAGTCTTATATGTATTAAAACAATTGAAAATTCGATGGAAGTATGGAAAAATAGAAAGTGGAGTTGGTTTGTGGTGGCAATACGAGAAATCCTTGGGGATAACCAGCCAATGCAATCTTACTTCCATGTTTCACCATGTTGCATACATTTGGAAAAATATGATGTCTCTCGTTTGACATATCCCTTTCCCATGCAATTAACACTATACATATATCATTTACTTAATGGTTGGATCACCGGTCTTAGCAAAAAAACGTCCTTATCGTATGGACATATAAAAGCAAAAGCTAGTGAAATTCAAGAGTAAAGGATTTTTAGCAACCATTAGATGCTAAATTGAAAGAGAGGACTTCAAAATTATGTGTGCAAAATTGGAATCAACTTGATAGAGTGGCATACACATTGGCATGATCCTCATGATCCATGCATTTTATGTAGAGATACAACACCCCCATGCTCACTTTAGTATGAAACAAAAGAAGTGAGTTTTTAAGGTGGATTCTCTATGACCATGGGAAATTTTGCTTTCTCTATCTCTAAATTTCCACTTATTTAAGCTCTAGAAATCAAACCCAACTCCTAGTTTTATTATTATTTTTGGGTATTTCTAGTTTGGTTGCATTTATCATATAGTCTTTTTTTGTGGTTAAGAAAGAATCTATCAAATCAAAAATATTACCTGTTAAGAAAGAATCTGTCGAATAACAAATCTTACCCCTTGGTATATAGTTGCGATCACACCAAATCCACAACAATTTCCTCATTTAATTCAGATCTCACTTCCATCTCATGATTTGGTTTATTGTTAATCCACAGATCGTTTAGTTAGGAACTTGCAAATAGACTTTGTCCACTAGTGTAATATCCCAAATTTTTTACCTGACACTTATGGGAATAAGCCCCATTGCATATGATGTTGCTTTGATGTTTTATTTTGTATATTGGGCATAAGAACCCACTGCACATGAGAATGATGATCTGTTTGATTTATTTGGCGTAAGCCAATTGCAAATGTTTTATGTATATGATTTCATGTGTTGGGCAAGGACCCTGAAGCACGTAATTGATAAGATTTTTTTGTTGAGAGCAAGCTCTGAGGCACATGATTATTTGATGTTTGTGTTGAGCGAGAAGCTCTGGAGCACATGATTATTTGATTTTTGTGTTGAGTGAGAGGCTCTGGAGCACATGAGTAGTTTAATATTTGTGTTGAGCAAGAGGCTCTGGAGTACATGAGCTATGAAACCTTTGTGTTGAGCATGAAGCTCTGAAGCACATGAAAAGATAAGAACTGGAAGTGTTGGGCATAAGCCCTGGATCATTCCAAGTTGATGTTGAGCATAAGCTCCATAACTTTGGATCCTTGGCCATTGTATCCCTAGGTGTATCCTACAAATAAATCCTAGCATTAGTGTTGAGCAAGGAGCTCTAGAATTGCACTAAGTTGCAACTCCATGTTTCTTAGCGTTGATTATGGGCTTTGGATAACCGCTAGGAGTTATTGAAAAATTAATATGTTGAGTGAAAAATGACTCAGATAAAACATTAATCTCATCTTACTTATTCTTAAGTGCTTAAATGAAATTTCCAATTTCTGTATCTCATTAAGTACTGAAGAACTAGCATGTTAATCGAGGTATTCCAACATGCAAGGAGGTTTAGAGCTGCCTAACCTAGTTGACCTAACCCCTACCTCAAGGCCTAAATAAAGAAGTGACTGGAAGCTAAAAAGAAAAGTGTCATGTGATTAGGGATCATCCTATATGATACCTAAAGTAAAAATGTTAACAATGGTATATATAGATATATAGTTTATACATAATGTGTATAAAAGATTAAGCATAAGTAATAATACTAGTAACTATGAATAATAATGAAATGATCTATATATTATTATTATTACTAATATTAATTAAATATTAAATACCTAAAAGAGTCGAAGTAGGAACTAGTCAAAAAGTTCCTAAGTTAAACTTAAATAAATCTTAAATTTACCTAAATTAAGTAAAAAGGGTTATTTCAAGAAAACAAATGATTCTTGATTGAACTGCCCCTTTTCCTAAAAACGTATGTCTATAAAGACCCAAGCCAAAGAGAGGCTTGGGGATCTTTTAATTTTTTGATCGTTCTACCTAATTATTCTCAAGAGAGCTGTTGGAGAGCATTTTTCCCAAGAGGAAAAGAAAACTGATACAGAAATCGGTTATCCCATATAGGGAATCCTTACCTTAGGATCTCTAAGCTACTAGCATGTTGGAACCAGCTCAAAGGGATCCAGATTGAAACTAGGAATGGTTCTGGATCATGGTTGGGTGGAACATGGTAGTTCCCAAGTTATTCAGTTAACTGAACAGAGGTCAGAACTATCTATGTCCTTGTTAATGCTATGTGCTTCAGTGTGTAGGGTTTCTAGCCATTAAAATAAATTCAACCTGCAGGTATGAGGTTTCTTGATCTTCCTTAAATTTTATACAAGTTTTCTTATTAAATGAAGGGATTAAATTCTGGAATGATAAATAGTATCTATCTGATGTAGCTAGGTTATTTTGTTTACATAAACCTAAAATAAGCTAGGCTTATTTTAGTTTACATGTTCATACAAACCCTAGATATAAATCTTTTGTTATAGGAGTATTTTGTTTACTTAAACATGATGGCCTAGTTAGGAGAATATAGATTAGATTTCTTACTATTTATACTGTCATATATACTTTTATCAGTTTTCAAAACTATAGGAAAATATATGGTCTTTATTATTTATGCATTGCTCTTACATCATTCCTATTTTAAAATTTAGTCTTCTCTCATGTTGTAATTTTCTAAACTCTATGTAGAACATCAACTAGGGTTAGATCATATTAAAATTAACTAATAACCTACCAACCGAAAGAACTAATTAAATCTACATAAATGAAATTATCTCCATTTAAATCCAACTCGACATCTTCCACTGCTAGCAGATTACATATTGTCGGCGTGCTTATTATTTTACCCATCAAATTTAGTATATACAACTGTAGCATAAACACTGTGCATAAAACATAAATTAAATACCATTTCCATACTGAATCTTAAACAATTATATTATAAGTACAATGAACAGACTTAACATAGTTAAACACTAATCTTATAATAAACATAACAATGATAAATCTTAAAGAAACCCCATACATTTATTTCCATTATAAAAACCTCTACATAAAAAGCCAACCATCGAAACCTGTTAAGGTCCGATCGTAGGCATAAATATCATTACAGTTATCTCAACTATTCTAAACAACAAAACCAAATCGAACACATGCCCAGGAAACGAATCCTGTAGGTATTGATTTTAAAATACCAACGATGTAAAACCATAAATGGTTCACATTACAGGTTGCCCTTAAAATATTCAACATAAACCACAATTTTACACCAATTATAAGTTACGCTAGCAAAACCAAACACATAGAGTAACATCCAACTACTATTCACCAGCTGCGTATTCTCATGAGGGCTGAGTCATAGCTACCAAGCTCACGACTATAAACCCCAACCTTAAAACCATAAATTTAATCGCTACACTGTCACATCTCTAAATAAACATAAAACAATAAAATGTGCATGTTGTGTTTCCATACCAAGGTCGAGCCAGGATCATGGTCATGAGGAGAAAACCTCACCATAATAAACATTAAAGTCAAACCCAACAATTTTAAATGTCGAGAAGAATCAATTAAACCCTACTGTCAACGTTGTTACAACCACGACATTAACAAAAGTATGTCGCAATAAGCCAAGCTATTGGCCATAGCGATAATAAACCAAAACCACAATAAATAAACCATACATTCCACAATTACAAATGTTTACAAGTAGAATGCACAGTGTCACGATTCGACATAGTGCCATTGCAAGCAATGGCACTGTCATGCCATAGTTTTCACATCATTTAAAACCAAAACGCAGATTTCTCCATTAATATATCAACCCATGTAATTAAGACACAAAACCAAAATCTATTATAGAGCTGAGTCTTCTTCTCGACAGACACAACTCAAAGTCTCCACACTTAAAACCTTCATCGAAATAGTAAATACAAACGCATATATTGGATGCCCATTATCTCAAGGGACCCAAACATTTGAACCCATAACCAACACAGATACAATGTTAACCCTTTCAATAGAGAGCTCAACACTCTGTTACTCATATGCATGGAGGTAAAAGGCCTATTCTTTCACAGGGCTTACCCGTTGAAAGTTGCGCAGACAGTCTAGAGAGCCATCCATGAGCCATGAATCAAAGACACCCTTGTCACCTCCAATTCAAAACGCAGAGCTATGAGGAGTATTCTAAACCTCAAACTGAAGCAAACAAACAAAACAACACTACAAACCAGACTGAGAGCATACTTATCGACGCAGGAATATCCTGTTACTCCACACAGCATAAACACCCGAGAGCCAAAACTATGCAGACAATCTAAAGTAGAACTAAATGAACCCCAACGATGACCAGACCAGCTCTTAGGGATCGTTTTCCACATTCCCCAAGGAGCCATAAATGCGCCACCTTGGTTCACATTATCAACACGATTTTTACCCACCTCTCCATAGTTAAAACCACAAAGTTTTCGCAATTGCACTAAACCCCCACCAAAACCCTCTTTGGTATCATTAAGCCATAGTTTCATGGCATATGAAATATGCCATGAAAGGTTTTCACGTAACCCATAGTATTTCCAAGGATTTAGTATAAAGTTTTCCATGGTTTATGAATTAAGCCTTGAACCTTAGGCTTTACACATTACAATTTACATGTTATAAAATAAATATCAAGTGGATAAAAGTATCATAACCTCAAACCATAACAATAATGTCAACTATAAAGATTCAGGCCATACAACCCCAACTCTGCATCAACATAGAAAGTAGGAATAGTTAGGCCAGGACTTTAGTCCTTTTTTCTTCAGTATGCATAGGATAGTGTAGCATAGTTATTATACCGTAGGAATTTACGTTTAGCTATTGTAGATAGATTCCGTCAACGAAGTAAACTGCACAAAAAGGGGAAGTTTTCATTAGTTCACATTGAACTAAGTAAACCTCGTAAAATTAGGAGGAACCTTTTACCTCTCTGAGTGGTCCCTCAAGGGATACAAATTCCGCCACTCCACCCCTTGAGAGTTAAAGGAAAGTCGAAACTTTTACTAAATAAAACCATAAACAAAGTACAAAACATATAATCAGGAAGTAAGACATAGCTGAACCAGCATACGCAGCTGTATGTTAAATATTAAACACTAGCTTAGTAATCATTTAACCAGCTCGAGTAATATAGACATAGTGCATAATTACATCAACATTACATAGGAAAATACATAGAAAGGTAAAGGAATATTACGACACTTTGACGTAGTAAACAATGACATACATATTCTGCAAAGATGTTAATGTCCATAATAGGTAGTATTTAACTATCCTACATTTTTTTTTTGAATTTTGGGGACATTACAAGTGGTATCAGAGCCCAGTTTCAACACTAAGAGAGCTAATGGGCGTGCCAAACATTTGTTGTAGAAAATAAATCATGTTTTTGAATTTTTTTATCTAACAAAAATTTTCTTGCAACTAAAATTTTTAAATTGCAAGATTCAAAGATCAGTTCAGATCATGAACATGGAAGAAGACAACAGCCGACAAGGAAAACTGAATTCCCGCACTCACGAAAAAGAACTGGTGGTTGAATTAAATTCTGATATACTGAAAACCATTCAAAGTCTGCAAGAAGGCCTACAGAGTTTCAAGGATAATAATATGGATGAAAGAAAAGAACAACAAGCAATTAATGAAGCTTTGCTACGAAACATGATGGGAGGAAGCCCACATGTACAACCAACAAGTTCAAGAAAGAGTTCTATCATAAATAGGCCAACATCCCAAAGGAAGAAGGAAAAGAAGAACACACCCCTGAATTTCCATAAAGAGATTATCGCAGTCTTTCTAGTGATAATTCCCTTTCTCCTTGTAGAAAGAAACAGAGGAATGATGACAACCTCCAAGGAGAGTTCAGAAAGATAAGAGTCCCAACCTATGAAGGGGAGATGAATCGGGGAAAAAGATGAATAATGGCTTCTTGGTATGAGAAAATACTTTCGAGTACACAACTACTCGAGTGAGATGAAAGCTCAACTAACCATCTATAATTTAAATGGAAAAGCAACTAGATGGTGGAGAGACCTAAAGCATACCAAGAAAGATGAGCTAAAAGAAATAAGATGGAGTAACTTTCGTAGAATTTTTCAAGAAAAATACATGTCTGGAAGATTCTACGACGAAAAAGTGAAAAAGTTTCAAGAGTTAAGGATGGGTTCCATGACCATGGATGCTTTATTAATAGATATTTGGATATGTTACATTATGTGTCATACATAAAGGACGAGAAAGTGAAAATACAACAGTTTTTAGGATGTCTTCCTCCCAACTTTCAGGAGAGGATTGAATTTGACATGCCTAAAACATTGGACACCACCCTACACAAAGCTAGGATTTCCTATGAGCATGTGCAGCTGAGGCAGGAAAACATCAACAGAAGCAGAGACAGGTCTAGGACCTTCTCAGATAACCGCAAACCGGGATTCAACCCACCGCCTTACAAAAAACAGAACAACAGTTTTCCTGCCAATAAATAACTTCAACAAGACAGATACAAAGCCATATGTACCAGCTTCAAATGTGAACAAACCAGCAACAAATGGGGGATCCAATGTTTTCCCATTGCAAATCAAATGTTGGAAATTCCAAGGGCTCCATTATTCATGAGACTATAAGAACAAGACCAATGGAGTCTTGCACAATTTACAGGAAGAACCAATGGTAGAGGACATAGCTGGAACACCGAGGATTTATGCAGCCTTGGATGGCCGAAAGGCAGACCATCAGGCTACTAGGGTTGATATTAAAGAATGTTGGAAGTAAAGTCAAAGGAAGAGAAAATAAAATGTGTATCTTTTGTTCTCTAGGAGAGATTATGCACTCGTGTCAAGATCATGAAGTTGTGCAAAAGGTAGTTGCAGGTTTATTGTTGATTTTATTGAACACAAAAAGTTTTTGAAATATTTTAAAACTACTTGGTTAGCCAACAATAAAATATGTAAGTTTTTATGTACATAGCTGGTTTTAATGATGATTATGCAATTCCATATTTGTAGTTATTACTTCATAACTAATAAATTTGTTTTTCCATATATGTGGAAAAAAGATTATAGAAATTTTCCACATTCTAATCAAGATACAAACAATATAATTGAATCATATCATGGATATCTAAAACAAAGGTACTTGAAGGAGATCAATAACGCATGCCATAGAAGGGTCAATTGTCTAATTTATACGTTGACAAAGGTTGAATTGTATTACAATCATATGCACTCAAAGTCGAGGAACAATTAACTGCATCCAAACAAAGAGAAAAAAATCCCAGATGAGGATTGTGTTGCTAATGAACAAAGTCACAAGGAATATTGGGTTCATAGCCAAAACAATGATACTCTACTTGGTATAGAGTCTTATATAAAGGGGAAAATCAACACTCATGTAATTGTAATTGGGCACTGAATGGAAATGTATGTAAAAATGTATTAAAAGTTGAGATTTTAGTGACTAACACTATTTTGGGTTACAATAGATTAACAAATGCCTTTGGTTCTATTACTGAAAGGCCTAGAATTTTAGTTTATTTAAATGTAACAACTCTTTCGAGCCCAAAAAACCAAACAAAGTTTCCACTATGCTTCGATTCCCCTCCTAATATTAACTACCATAGTGAAACAAGTATTGTAAGACTAGAGAGTGTGTTACCCGAGGATGATGAAATGAAATGTGTTATGTCATCAACTCATGAAGAATTGAAGGATTTTTTATCCATAAGACCTGCAAACTTGGAACAGGAATATGCATTGAAAAACATGGTTTCCAATGCACATCAAGAGTTCAATTAAATGTGTTTTGGTACTATAACCCCGTCCAAGATCACTCCCAAGAAACGACATGGTTTTTTGAGCCCAAACAATAAAAAAAAACATGGAAGATTAGTTGGAGAGATATTATCAAAGATACTTGAGTGTGGAGAAACCTTCTCCCGCACACAACATTGGTATGGACATTTGATATTATGTAATGGTTTACATGAAATATAATACATGCATATCTTGAATATCGACTAATAAATATTTTATTATCTATTGTTGTAGTCAAGATATCTTTTAAAAGACAAAGGAACATGGCGCATGCATATGGTTTAGTGCAACCTTCTCCTACACACAACATTGGTATGGAAATTTAATATTTTGTTTTGTTTTACATTAAATACAATATACAATTATCTAGAATCTCGACTACTAAATATCTTATTCTCTGTTGTAGTCGATCTATACTAATAAATATTTCATTCCTTATTGTTGTAGTCGAGGGATCCACATATCACCATTTTCAAAGTTGTCGACTTCAACTATTTAATGAGCATATTATGGAGGGTAACTCTTTTATTCAAAATAGAGGTAGCACATTGATTCCCATAAATTTGCATAATTGTAGAACATTATATGTGGGTATTTCACATGTAACAATGGTTGAATAACATCAAACACCTTTAAAATATGATGCAGGTACTTTTACCAATGATCCAAACGTAACAATATGTGGATGTTTCTTAACAAGAAGATGTGAGTTTACAGAACAATGAATAGTTGAAGCGATACATTGTTGTTATTTTTCACTTCCCCCATGTTGTACAAGATGATCATTGAGCAATGTAATATCCCGAATTTTTGACCTAACACTTATGGGCATAAGCCCCATTCCTTATGATGTTGATTTGATGTTTTACTTTGTACATTGGGCATAATACCCCACTACACCCGAGAATGATGATTTATTTGATATATTGGGCGTAATCAAAATGCAGATGTTTTATGTATATGATTTAATGTGTGGGGAATGGACTCCAAAGTACATATTTGATGAGATGTTTGTGTTGAGCAAAAGCCTTGAGGCACATGAGTATTTGATGTTTTTTTTTTAGCGAGGACCTCTGGAGCACATGAGTATTTGATGTTTTGTTGAGCAAGAAGCTCTGGAGCACATGAGTATTTATATTTTTATTGAGTGGGAAACTCTGGAACACATGAGTTATGAAACATTTATGTTGATCATGAAGCTCTGGAGCACATGAAAAGATAAGAATTGGAAGTGTTGGGCATAAGCCCTGAATCCTTCCAAGTTGATGTTGAGCCTAAGATATGGAACATCGGATCCTTGGCCATTGTCTCCCTAGGTGTATCCCACAAATACATCCTAGCATTAGTGTTGAGCGAGGAGCTTTGGAATTGCACTAAGTTTGTAACTCCCTGTTTCTTAGCATTAAGTATGGGCTCTGGATAAATGCTAGGAGTTACTAAAAAAATAACATGTTGAGTGAAAACGAATCTGATAAAACATTGATCTCATCTTACTTATTTTTAAGTGACTAAATGAAATTTCAAATTTTTGTATCTCATCAAAGTATTGAAGAACTACCATGTTATACGAGGGAATCCAACATGCAAGGAGGTTTAGAGTTTCCTAACCTAGTTGACCTAACCCCTAGCTAAAGGCCTTAATAAAGAAGTGGCTATAAGCTAAAAAGGAAAGTGTCTTGTGATTAGGGATCATGATATATGATGCCTGCAAGTAAAAATATTATCAAATGGTATATATAAATATATAGTTTATATATGATGTGTATAAAAGAGTAATCATAGTAATAATACTAGTAACTATGAATAATAATGAAAGGATCTATATATTATTATTATTACTAATATTAATTAAATATTAAATACCTCCAAGAGTCAAAGTAGGAACTAGTCAAAAGTTCCTAAGTTAAATTTAAATAAATATTAAAATTACCTAAATTAAGTAAAAATGGTTATTTCAAGAAAACAAATGATTCTTGATTTAACTGCCCCTTTTCCTGAAAAGTCTATCTATAAAAACCCAAACCAAAGAGAGCCTCGGGGATCTTTTGGTTATTCCATAATTCTACCTGATTATTCTCAAGAGAGTTCTTGGATAACTTTTTTCCTAAGAGAAAAAATGAAACTGATATAGAACCTATTATCCCAGATAGGGAAGCCTTACCTTAGGAGCTCTAAGCTACTTGCATATTGGAACCAACTCGGGGGGATCTGGATTAAAACCAGGAATGGTTCCAGGTCATAGTCGGGTTGAACGTGGTAGTTCCCTAGTTATTTGTTTATCTAAGTAGAGGTCAGAATTGCCTATGAACTTGTTAGTACTATGTATTTGAGTGTGCGGGGTTCCATCCATTGAAATAGCTTCCACTTGCAAGTATGAGGCTTCTTGCTTTTCTCTATATACTATACAGGTTTTCTTAATAAATGAGTGGATCATATTCTGGAAGAATGAGTAGAATATGTTTGTTGTGACTAGGTTAAATTGTTTACATAAAGTTAAAAGAAGCTAGGCTTGTTTTAGTTTACATGTTCATATAAACCCTAGTTATAAATATTTTGTTATAGAGATTATAGATAAGATTTATTATTAATTAAACTACCATATATGCTTTTATCAGTTTTCAAAACCACGGGAAATTTCATGGTCTTTATTATTTCTGCATTACTCTTCCAACTTTATTATTCTTAAAATCTAGTCTTCTCTAATAATATAATCTTCCAACTAGAACCTAGAGTATTTAGGTTATCTAGATTTCTCATTTTTTGTCAAAAGTATATACAAAAGTATAACAAAGATTTTAACTATTTAAACTCCTACTCTACATTTTCCTCTATTGGCATATTAATTACATATTGCCAGCAAGCTTGTTGATTTTAAACCATCAAAACTACTACATATAGCTGTAGCATAAACACTATGCATAAAATATAAGTTAAATACTATTTTTGAAACTTAAACCATTATAGCATAAATAAAATAAACAGAGTTAACCTGTAAATAACATAACGAAGATCATTATTAAACCAACCCCAAACAGTAATATCCATTTTATAAATCAATGCATAACATGCCAGCCATCAAGACCTGTTAAGGTTTGGTCCTAGGCCTAACTAATATATCAACTATCTCTACTAGTTACTACCTAACTAAGAATCGATTTTAAACATAAGACAAACCAACTAATGAACAACATATCCATTAAAGAGATTCTGGATCGAATCCTGTTGATGGTTCTACCAAAACAAAACACACACACACACGTGGTACTGAAACCCAAATCCAAACATTCAATAGCCCAGGATCGAATCTTGTAGGATCACATTTTATTTTATAAAACAAAAGCTTTATCAAAACATGCCATGAATCGAATCCTATAGGATTCGAATTGTAAAAATGCCAACACTATAAATCCATACATGTTTCTACATATACCAATTATAAACTATACTAACATAATTAAATGCACAGAGCATAACCATAAATTTATACACAAGCTGTGTATTCACATGAGGGACAAGTCGTAGCTATCAAGCTTGACCATAAACCTCAGTTTTAAACCACAATTGTAATCGCTAACTCTATCAATGTTCCACATTAAATCAAACAATAATAATTTGCATAATGTGTTCCCTCATTACACATCATGGCCGAAAGGTAAAAAACCCCACTGTAATAACCATTAAAAATAAGAACCCAAACCATTTCAAATACACAGAAGGGATATTTTAAACCCTATTGTCAATGTTGCTATAGCCACAACTTCTAAGCAACGAATACACAACAGTAAGCGGATATTACGACCATCACAATAATAAACCGAAACATGTTCAATAAACCATATGGCATAGTAATAACCATTTACAAGTAAGACTATACACAGTAGTGATTCGCCAAAGGTGCCATTGCAAGCAATGGAACTACCATAGTTCAAACCCATCATTCAAAACCAAAACATAGATCTCCCATTAACTTATCAAATCATATGTTTAATCTACCAACCAAAATGAATTACAGAGCTGAGTCTCGTCTGGACAAACATGGCCCAAAGCTTCCACATTTAAACCAGCATCAAAATAATATTTACATACGCATCCTTGGATTCCCATTAACGCAAGAAGTCCCATACAATCAAATCCCATAACCAAATATTCACCACATTAACCTTTACAACATAGAGCTCAAAGCTCTGTTAAATATTTACACAGAGGTAACAGGCCTAAGCTATTACAGGGCTTACCCGTGAAGGGTATCGTAGACGGTCTAGTAAACACCTATGACCCGTGAATGGAAGCACTTGTCACCTGAAAATCGAAACAAAGAACTATCAGAAGTATGCAAAACCTCCACCCGAAGAAAAAATAATATAACGCTGCAAAAATGAATAGAGAACATACCTTCCAAGTGTAGAGTGAACATGTTCCTCCATGCCGTGATGAACCCAGAGATCCGAACAGTGCAAACAACCCACAACAGGGACGAATGAATCCCAAACAACAATAGACCCAAGATTAGGGTTCGTTTTCCCCCCTTCCCAAGGAGCATTAACTATTCCACCCTATCCTCCACCATCATCGTAATGTTTACCCACATGCATATAGTCCCAAACCACAACTTTGTGATTTGTATTAAAACCCCCATTAAAACTCTCGTTGCCATAGTTAAGCCATGGTTTCATGGCATATGGAATATTCCATGAAGGGATTACCATATAAACCATAACATATACAAACTTTAATATAATGTTGGTTAAGTCTTATGACTTAAGCCCATAACCTTAGGCATTAAACAATCCAATTTATATGTTATAAATGCTTAGCAAAGGGATAAAATTTATCATAGTTCTAATCCACAATAATAATGTCAACCAGATAGATTCATGTCTTACAAAACCAACTCTACGTAAATAGTAGCAAGAGGAATAGTTAGGAAAGGACTTTAGTCCTTTTGTCTTTCACAAGTATAGGATAGCTGTCACGTCCCCATGCCTTCGACCAACGTAGAGGACGCGACCCAAACTTTAATCACAGCGGGCTAAGAGCCCCATGAACATGTACATGATAAAAATTGCATAAACAGAATGCTGCAGGGAAATGCATTACATTGAAACATGCACAAATTCCATTCATTTGTCATACACAACGGAAACCACATACATTTCTACAAGCATTCGACGTGTTCATTACATTCATTAATAGTAAATATAGTTGCAGAAGTAAAAATGGACAAGACTACTTATCTTAAGATGAATTCATTCCGCAACCAGCTACGTTGCTGCAACGTTCCACCCAAACATAGGCCAGCATGCTCCTTAATCTCTCAGCAACGCTGCCACCCCCGAGTTGGGCATGATTCTCCAAGGAATAAGGGAACAACAGTATTACACGTAGCCAAGGATACACAAAAACACACAGCCAAGCCAACAAAGTTGGGTTTATCAGGCCATCAAGGAGTTGGGAAAGGCTCAATGCTAAGCTGGTGAGCTCATTACAGAGCCAAGAACACCTACACCAGAACTAGCCTGACCTCTAAGACACCCAAACACACCCAACACAAGGAATCAGTCCCTTCTCTGCTACACAGTCCCTCAGGCCCTGCATTCCCTTCCAGTGCTATTCAGGGGTGATGGAGAAGAAGGCCAGCCCTCTAGCTCTGTCTATGTGGTTTCCAGCTACCAGGTTTATCAAGCAAAACTAAGCCCCCATCCCTGCTCCCAATACAGTCTGAAGACCAACCATTGCACTCAGGCAATCAATTTAGCTATCACAATTTAAACCAGGGAAAACGACTTCAAACCATCTACAGCAGTCCCCAAACATAACAGCAAACACAGCTCATGGCCTAGGGAAATTAACATCCCCTGAAATGCATCAGTGGACGCGGCTCACAACGTGGGGAAAACTCAACCCGTCCTTGGGCAATGAAGTCACCGGGAAAACATACATAGACCATACTAGGAAAGAGATTATAGTTCCCCAACCTGGGCATGAATGAAAATGACAACGCAGGACCCACGAATCAGTCCGTGAGGGAAGAATACAGCCAAACCATCTGTAGATCTGCAGAGGAAAAATACGTGGATAAAAACCAGGAAAATCTTGTGCGTGGAAAACAATCCGACCCTGTGAGGAATGAATAGACAATGGAGGTCTTGTGTGAGGAAAAACAGCTCCGTTTTTGTCCGTGGATGAACAAACAACAGGAAGGACGCGAAAATTGGAAGTGCGCGAGCCTTCAGCACAGTCGTGGAGAGAAGAAGATCTGCGTGAGAGGATGAACAACAAAATCGTGGGTAGAGTGTGCATGTGGGTGAGGACTGACAGTCCTGCCACCCCATTTCCAAGACCATAACTGTCTCAACCACCAGCAGCCTTTCTTAATGAAAGTGGTTTGAATAAAACAAAGGAAGAAGACATATGGGTTTTTCTCTCATTGGCCAAGGTTGACAATTTCCCCCACCCCTATCCTTGTGAAAATCATGCCCCTTTCTCATTTTAGTTGCCGCCATCGTAGCTGGTCGGGTTCATTTTTAATTATAGATGCATATTTACATGATGACCGTCATAATATATGCCGCATGCCCCGATATACCATCGGTGACAATTCAAATCCAAAACATAACATAACCGATCAATGGTGGGGCCTTGGCCTTTAGCTCCACACCCTGATCATTTACAATTTATACATCATATACATCTAATGTAACGGGGTCAAAACCAGGACATTACAATAGCGTAGTAGGGACAACATGTCGTAGGATGTCAAGTTTAGATTTCGTAACTAGATTTCGCCATCTAAATGGACCTGCAAAAAAAGGAAAATTTTGCATTAGTTCAACATGAATTAAGTAAACCCTGTAATAGCAGGTAGAACCAATTACCTCTCCAAGTGGTCCCATAAGGGATACAATTTCTGCCACTCCAACCCTTGACAGTTAAAGATAAGTCAATACTTTCCATAAACAATGAACAAAACTTATAACCACGAAGTAAGATATAACTGAACAAGCATACGCACATGCATGATAAGTAATAATCAATAAGTAGAGTAATCATTTAAACCAGTTCAAGTAAAATAAACATAGTACATAAATACATCAGTAACTACATAGGAAAAACACATAGAAATGGTAAGGACAGCTTATGACACTTCGAATTAGAAAACAATCACCAACATATTCCACAGAAGATGAGTTAATGTCCAGAATAGGTAGTAATTAACTAGCCTACAATTTTTATTTTTTTTCAAATTTTGGGGATATTACAAGTGGTTTGAGAGCCCAGTTTCAACACTAAGAGATCTAATGGTCGTGCCAAACATTCATTGTAGAAAATAAAGTATGTTTTTGAAATTTTGTTAACTAACAAATTTTTTTTCCTATTTTAAAAATTTTAAATTGCAGGAGAACAATTCATATCATGAACAAAGAAAAAGACAACATGCGGCAAGGAAAATTGAATGCCCCCACACAGGAAGAAGAAATGGTGGTTGAATTAAATTCTGATATACTGAAAACCATACAAATTCTTCAAGCAGACTTACAGAGTTTCGAATATGATCATATGAATGAAAGAAAAGAACATCAAGCAATTAATGAATCTTTGTTGTGGAACATGATGGGAGGAATCCCGCAGGGAAAACCCACTCATTCAACCAATAGGTTCAAGAAATAATTCTATCATAAGTGGGCCAGCAGCCCAAAAGAAGCAAGAAAAGAAGAACACACCCCTGAACCTCAAGAAAGGGATTGTCATAGTCCTTCTAGTAATGATTCCCTTTCTCCTTGCAGAAAGAAACAAATGAATGATGACAACCTTCAAGGAGAGTTTAGAAAGAAAAGAGCCCCAACCTATGAAGGAGAGATGAACACCGGGGAAAAGCTGAAGAATGGCTTCTGGGTATGAGCAAATCCTTCCGAGTACACAACTACTTGAGTGAGATGAAATCTCGTCTATCCATATATAACTTAAATGGAAAAGTAGCTAGATGGTGGAGAGACCTAAATAATACCAAGAAATATGAGGTAAAAGAAATCGGATGGAATTTAACTTTTGCATAATTTTTCAAGAAAAATACATGTCGGAAATATTCTTCGACAGAATGGTGAAAGAGTTTCACGGGTTAAGGATGGGTTCCATGACCATGGATGCTTTTATTAGTAGATTTTTGGATCTGTTACAATATGTGCCATACATAAAGGATGAGGGCCTTAAAATACAACATTTTTTAGGATGTCTTCCTCCTGACTTTCATGAGAGGATTGAATTTGGCATGCCTAAAACATTGGACACAACCCAACACAATTCTAGGCTTTTCTATGAGCATGGATAGTTGAGGCAAGAGAACATCAATAGAAGCAGAGATAGGTCTAGGACATTCTTGGACAACCACAAACCGGATTTTAACCCACCGCCTTACAAAAAAAAGAACAATAGATTTCTATCCAATAATAACTTCAACAAAACGGGTACAAAGCCATATGTACCAGCTCTAAATGCTAACAAAGTAGCAGCAAATGGGGGAGCCAATGTTGCCCCGCTGCAAATAAAATGTTGGAAATTCCAAGGGCCCCATTATTCCCAATACTATAAGAACAATACCAATTGAGTCTTTCACAACTTACAAAAAGAACCAATGGTAGAGGACATAGCTAGAACACCGCAGATTTATGCATCCTTGGATGTACGACAAGAAGACCATCAAGATACCATGGTTGAGATAGAAGGTAAGGTGTCCAACACTTCTATTTCAATATTGATTTAACTCTATACTTTTCGAAGCTATGTATTGTCTATAATTGTTGATATATGTAAACTAGACAAGGTTAAACATGATAAACCCTAGATGGTGCAATTAGCCATGAGTATGAGACGAAAGGTTTCTGAAATAGTTAGAGATTGTGAGCTAAAATTGAATGGTTTTTTTGATAGAATAAACCTAAACATCCTACCCTTAGGATGGTATGATATAGTTATTGGCATGGAACTAGTGATCCAGGTACCATTAGGTACGAATTCACGATGAGGATATTCATAGAACCGCCTTTCATACGAGGTATGACCACTGAGAGTTTGTAGTGATGCATTTCGGGTTGACCAATGCAACCGTGAACTTTATGTCTATGATGAACAATATCTTCAATAAGTACTTGGATAAATTTATTTTGGTATTTATAGACGACATCCTAATTTTCTCTAAGAGTAAAGAGAAACACGAGGAACATATCCGCATAGTGCTACAGGTGTTACGGGAACACCATCTCTACTCCAAGTTTTGTAAATGTGACTTTTACAAACCACAGATACAGTACTTGGGTCACATCATCTCCGAGAAGGGGATAGCTATGGACCCGAAAAATATTAAAGCCATAGAGGATTGGCCTATCCCCACTAGTGTCACCGAAATTAGGTCATTTTTGGGATTAGCTGGTTACTACTGAAATTTCATTGAGAAATGTTTGAGGATATATTGTCCCATGACCTCTTTGCAAAAGAAGGCGAACAAGTTCTTATGGGCGACTAAGTGCGAGGAAATTTTTCAAATGATTAACAACTTTTGGTGACTGCACCAATACTATGAATTGCGGATCCCGATGGGGATTTCGTTGTTTACCTGGATGAAAGCAAGGAAGGGATTGGAGGAGTCCTCTTGCATAACCATTACGCGATCTGTTATGAATCATAGAAGGTAAAAGAATGTGACAGGACTACCCCACCCATGATCTTGAGTTAGCAGCCATCATCCATGCCTTGAATATGTGGAGGCACTACCTCACGGGGAAGAAATTTCTTCTGAAAACAAACAATATGAGTCTGAAGTATTTATTTGAGGAACCTAATTTGAATGCCAGGAAGGCCTGATGGTTGGGATTTTTTAGTGAGTACCATTTCGAGCTAAAGCATATAAAGGGAAAGGAGAAAAAAATTGTCGATGCTTTAAGCCGACAAGCTCATATGATATATGAGGTGACTTTAAGTCAAACTGATTTGAATTTACATGAGAGGATTAGAACATGCAACAGAGTTGACCCTTTCTATGTTGAAATCCCCAAGAAGGTCCAAGAAGACATGTTGTTTCAGCAACAAAAAGAGTACAAGGTAGACGAAACGGGACTATTACGGTCCAAAGAAATATTGTATGTTCCAAAAGGAGGGGACATCAGGTCTGTCATCCTCATGAAATTTCATCGGAAACCCTTCTCGAGGCATCCGGGATATCAACAGATGATATCCGCAATAAAGAAACACTTTTTCTAGCCTAAGTTAAAGGCCGATATAGCGTTGTTTATCACAAAATGTCAAGAATGTTAGTTGGCCAAAGCTGAGCACTAGCATCCTTTGGGGTTGTTGCAGCCATTACCCATTCCAGAATGGAAGCGGGAGATCATTAGTATAGATTTTATCACGGTTCTACCAAAGAGTAAGAAGCAAAATGATTTTATCTTTGTAGTAGTTGACAAGTTGTCAAAAGAATCACACTTCATTCGAGTGAAGTCGACCTGCAAAGTAGTACACATTGTCGACATCTTCTTAAAGGAGATATTTAGATTTCATGGGATACCCAAGGCAATCATCTCAGATCGAGATACAAAGTCTACCAGGAAATTTTGTATATCCTTATTCTCCAGATTAGAGACGCAATTGAACTTTAGTACTTCTTACCACCCACAGACAGACGGGCCGACAGGAAAAGTAAACTAGATTGTAGAGGACATGCTTAGGATGTATGTCATGAACAACCCGACCAAGTGGGAGGATTACCTGCATCTTACAGAGTTTTCATATAACAACGGATACCAGACCTTCACCAAGATGAGTCCCTTTGAGGTACTCTATGGACGAAAGTGTAGAACACCAGTTACCTGGGATATCCATGTGGATCATCTCATGTTAAGGCCTAACTTACTAAAGGACTTGGAACAATTGGTTACTAAAGTCCAACTAAACCTTAAAGAAGCACAAGACTGCCAGAAAATATGTGTGGATAAGAAAAAAAAAGATAAATATTATCAGATGGGCGACCATATTTACTTAAAAGTATAAAAAAAAAACTCATTGAGCTTGGGAAGGTGCAGTAAGTTAGCACCAAGATTTTGTGGACACTTTTAGATATTGTCCAAGAGAGAGCCAATGGAATATGAACTAGCTTTACCTGCTCACATAAGAGTTCATAATGTTTTCCACACATCCTTATTAAAGAAATATGTTTATGATACTAAACATGTGATTGATTGGTCTTTGTTACAGGTGGAACCTAAAGGGGATTTTGTACTTGAACCCATTTATATACCAGACAAGAGAGACACTAGTAGAAAATGAGAACTTAATGACTAAAAAATGACTAAAATCAGGCTATAAATGACTATTTTTGAGTCGGTGACTAATAGTAGCAAATTACCACTATCTTATAGCTAGTCGTATTTCACTAGTCATTAATAGCTTGACTTAGTAGTCACTGATTTAGTCATTGATAGACAATGCTTTAGTCATTGATAGTCAATGATTTAGTCATTGTTTTAGTAATTGATAGTTAATGATTTAGTCATTGATTTAGTCATAGATTTAGTCATAGATTTAGTCACAGATTTAGTCATTGATTTAGTCACTGAGTTAATCATTGATTTAGTCGCTGATTTAGTCACTGATTACAACCATTAATGACCAAATATACGACTAAATAAACTACTAGATGTTAACATATTAATGACTAAGCTAAATATGACTAAGATACGAGAAATTAGCTATTAATAGTCATATATATGTGAATTTAGTCGTTTTTGTAGTCACAAATTTATGATAGGGCACGAAGGAATCGAACCACCAACCTCCTACCTATAATTAGGTAGGCGCTCTACCATTGAGCTAGCACCCTTTAAGAAGTTGTTATTTCTTGACAATGATGATATTCAAACAAATTTATGATAGATATCAATCTACAAACTACATAATTATTACTATTACAACTTACCAGTAACTAGTATTTATGAAAGTAGTCATTTACGCAGTGGAGAATTGTAAATAAGGAGGAGCTGCGTTGGATGATTTCGCAAATCTTGACGTTTCGATCTCTACTATGGGAAGGGTAAGGAAGCTGCTGTGTCTCCATTACACCAATCACAGCAGGCACACCTCGCTCCAAAGAAAACTGCACTTGGGCTTCATGTGAATCCCTTGGTG